>NCQV01069173.1:0-16887 GCA_002740545.1 Lophocereus schottii
ACCTCACTCTTCGCACTTTCTCCCTTTGTTTTTCTTATTCCTTATTTTCCATGCGTGGCTTTTACTCGGTCTTATAGTTCCCATAATGTAGATCTCCATGAGGAGAGCAGATTTGCCCATCTTTATCACCCTCTGCATGAATCAGATCATAATGAAGCAAAAAGAAGAAAGCGACAGGTACGTAGCACAGCAATGAGATGAGACTAAAAGAGAAAATCAAACATCCCTCTCACCACTTATTATTTTTTTGAAAGGTGAAACTCTCTGATCTACTAACCTGTGAGTCCTCATCTTCTTCTTTGCATTTTCTATTCTGTGTGCTTGAATGTTCAATTTGGTTTACATTATTGCAACAATGGCACGAGCAATGTAGGTCTCGATCTAATCATATGTGGCTACCGTTAGCTAATTAGCATATGTATTAAAAAGAAAATGAAAAGAACTAAGCAAACAAAATACTATTTAAAAATGAGACAAAAATATATTTTCAGTCTTCTGATCAGTAGGTCTTGGGAGAGCTTTATGGTTTATTTTCCAGCTTTCAACGATCTCCTTTAGTCGGCGCCAAGTGAACTTCGATCTATTTATAAGCGAATTTTGTACCATTTAGTCAATTTGCACGGGAAGAGAAGGATGGAGGAGGTCTTCTAATTCCAACAGCTTGATTCCTAGGGCACCGCAAAACCCCTTGCTCCAGTTGCAAGAGCCATGAAAGAGCCCCCTGGCATGAAATCCACGTCATGTGCCTAATGCCACCGAAATGAAGCTTGGGAGTTTGTTCAAATACAAATTTCTTCTCCGACCCATTCTACATCCTTCAATTTATAGAATTTCATTCCTAGAGGACACACATCCGCTACACGAGAACATGGCATTTTTTTAAGGAATTTTTCACGAAAAATTAGGGGTAGGTATTTTTTTTACTGCAATTTTGACGGAAAATAAATAAAACTGACGGATTGAGTTATACACAGATCTCAATGCATACTTTGACAGATTAGGGGTCGGTTTTGACGGAAATTTCCGTCAAAAAGCGGAAACAATAATTTTTTTTTGACGGACTGGACATGCCTTGTCGAAATTCTGCATCATTCTCTACTATGAGTGACCGACATAAAATATTCGTATACGATTGTGATAGATTCTGTCGCAATAACCCAACAAAAATTTGAGATCTCTTAAATTTTTACGAATTGGAGTTACTACATTTGAATTCCTTACCATAATTACTCCTCTTGCCCCAAAAAGTAGCTGGGTCAAACAAAAAATAAATTCCCATGAATCAATTATATCATTTAATCTCTCTCTCCTCCTCACATCCCCCTCCCAGCCTTCCTCATAGCATGTCAGTCTCCGTACCCAACCCCCCTTCCCTCCTCTCATTCTCAAACAGCCAAACGTTGTCCCTCTCCTTCTCGTCATATATGTCAATCTAAAAAACTCGCCCCATCCCCTTCTTGTCATATATGTCAATCTAAAAAACTCCCCCCATCTCCTTCTCTCTCATTCTCAAACCCATTGGCCCAAACACTGTGCAGCTTCATCTAATTCTCTCCCGTCATCATCAACGTTAGCATCCTTTTGTTTCATGAAGATTGGCGGCCGATGAAGGGTGGTGGCATATGAAGATGACAGTTCAATTCTCTGGAAAGGTTCGAAGAATGAGAAATCAGATATGAAGGTCTAGGTATTAAATTTTAGATCTAAATCCTCATATCTAAAATTCTAAATAAGAATATGGTGGTTTGAGTCGTAATTTTTTTATTTGAGATTGTAATTTATTAGTTTGTAGGTGACAAATCTATATCCTTTTGATCCCAATTTCTCAATTTTGGGTGTAAAGCACTGATTTTTTGTTTTCCATGGCGTACGCTTCTTCTCCTTTCTTGATTATTATCATTATTATTATGACTAGTGTCCCGTAAAAAGGAAGACAATCACCAAAATTTAAATTTTGGAATTTTCGGATGCAAAAATTCATATAATTTTTTTTCAAATTTTCAATCCCAAATTTTTATCTTATAGAAGCAAGCAATATCATATCATTTATGTGCATAATCAAATGTCTTAATAGCATAAGATATGAGGAAATATTAATCATGCTCACCTTACAAAGATAATAAAGCAAATTAAAATGCCACAAATAGGAAGTAGATCATGCAATGTAACATCGCCTTATGTGTAGCAAGAATCCAAATATTACCACGAATCAAGATGTTGACATAAAAATCCAAGCCCTTGAATTTTAGTTATTTATAGGCAGTAACATTCCATATTCTGCCTAATTTTCAAGCCCTTGGACTGTATTTCATAGCCTTGAAATCTAGGTAATGACAAAATAATTGGACTTATCTCATTTTCACTTTTGGCAAACCATAACTTACTATATGCCATTACAAAGCTCTAACTTTTCTTGTCCATTTAAATTTTCAAGAGGAATAAATGCTATTAAAAATTGATTATTAGCACCCAAATAAGGACTCAATAATGAAGGTTTAGATTACCCTAGAGGGGGTGTGAATAGGGTGATCTTAGAAAATTAAAATCAAAACTTAAAGTAAGAACTGAAATAAAAGAGAGACAAAACTCAAGGATATTTTAACGAGGTTGGGCCTCAAAAGGCTTAGTTCCCCGTCTAGAGTTATCCAATTCTGGGATTCAATGCTCTACTTTTCCTTTTAAAATGAACCTTCACACTTTCTTTCAGAGCATTACACTCTAAAGATCCCAACTACTTAAATCAACCACTGATTTAAGTTTAGGAGGAGTGGTGACCTCACACCAACTCCTTCACTCACTCCTTAATAAGAACTCCTCAAGATCTCTCAAGACTTTTGATTATAATTCAAGACTCAAAGGAATTTGCAAATGTATAGCTCAGTGTAGTATGATTGCAACTTGCTTGTGTGATTGCTTGGATGCCTTCTCTTCTTCTTTCAACCTCTATTTATAGGATTGAGTAGCCATATGCTGATTCGTCCAAGAAGGAAGTTATCTCCATATCATAATTTGATTTGATATTATTCATAATCTTTGCCAAGATTAGAAAAGATATGTTGCGTAATGTTGTTGTATTTCCATAAGCAAATATTGCATATCAAATCCAATCATCAACATATTTAACATGTGGGAAAATCAAGGATCATATTTTTGTTTTGCTCAATCAAATCTCCAGGATAGCAAATTTACATGTAATTCAAATCATATGTTTGATTTGATAAGATCCTTGATTATAATTAATGAATATTTTATTCCTTTTGAAATAATATTACTCGCATAATAAACATGTGTCATATAATTCAAATTTGAATCAAATACAATCTTGTGATATCATATATTATAAAATTTCAATCAAATATTTTGTTCCTATGAGATAATATCACTTGCATAATAAGCATGTGACCATATAATTCAAAACACCATCTTGGGATATTATATAATATAGAATCTCAATCAAATATTTGAAACGTATATGATTTCTAAATTATGAATTAATGAAGATATGATCTTGCTACAAGTGTAGGCACATTTATTTTAGTATAAGTGGATAACTTTTGTCCTATTTCTAGTCTTTTTTCATTTTGTATTTCATCAAAATAAATAGCCATACACAATCTCCCCCTTTTTGATGAAAGACAAAATTAACTTAAGTAATGCAAATGTAATTGATCATATTATGTGCGATGCGTATTTGAAGCTTAAATATTTGCATAGACGTAGCAAGATGATAAAGGCATCTTATTGTATCAAAACATCATAATCTATCATAGCTTTTATTAGCATCATATATTTAGTATAATAAGAATAACATAGCTAACCTAATTTCTCCCCCTCTTTCATCAAAATGAAAAGAAGAACCAAAATGTTTGAGCACCCCAATAGGAGATTGAAGAAAAACAGATAAGACAGAATGTAAAAGATGGAGATGGACGAGAATCAAGGCTTAGATGGGGAATGCTTGCTGGCGGTGGAGATAAGCTGAAAGGCATAAGACTGGCTCTGGGCACCTTCACTACCAGTTAGCAAAACACTTTTAAGAGCACAACGATGGGGCAAGCTATCAAGGTGGAGCAGGACGTCCAACTTCTTGTGGGTTGCAGTGAAGTGGTTGGCCAGGGAGGCTTCAAGCTCAGTGAGGCGATTAGCAATGCTAGCTTGATTATGGGTAAGACCATCTAAAGCATCAGTATGCTAGACGACGACGTACTCAAGCTTAGCTAAGGTTTCTTGTAGCTCATATAGCCTTTCATCCAAGGTCAAGAATAGATCAGTGGGGTAAGGAGAAGGACTTGAGGTAGGTGAGAACAGCCGAGACTGTACAGGTGGGCCAAACTTGTTGGAGACATAAGCAAACTCAAGGGAGGTCATAGCATCCACAAACTTCTAGTCCCCAGATTCAGTTGGAAAACATTGGATGGAGTTAAGGGGAACGGGGGTGATGATGGGAACAGCACGAGTGTCACGGACTTCATTATGAAGAGGAATGCCCAGGTGCTTATACACTAAAGTCAGTAAGTTAGAATAAGGAAGTGGGGTTGGGCGAAGAATGACGCTGACTTTGGACATGCAACTGAGTATCAAGCGGGCAAAGTTAATGGGCTTGCCCGTTAGAAGAAGATAAAGGGCTTCAAGAGTTTTGTCGATGAGGCTATTTGGGGAAGAGGGTTGAGGCAAAATAGTGCGAACAAGCACATAATAGAGCAAGCGGGGATCATATTTGAGGACCCTTGTAAGATAAGTAGGAGGATGAGGTCCGGCTCAGGGGGTAGGCAAATTCACTCAGACAATAATTTTTAGCCTCAGATTGAGAGATAGGCAACTGGGTAACGGGAGGTAAGTTAAGTATGCAATTGAGAAGAGATTCAGTGAGGGTAAATTTAATGTATTTCACTTGACATTCCAAGGTGATGACTGAGCCGATTATAGCGGGGCGAGCATTAGTGTAGAACATGCGAACCAATTGGGGATAGGATTCATTGCCTAAATCCAATAACGTGCCACAATTGCCCTTCAATAAATAGGTAAGAAACGAAAAATTTTCAGCCTTGAAGGAGTTCACATTAACGATCTCACACGCATGAACGGGCCGGTCGACAAAGCAAGTTAAAAATTTGCCATGAGCAAGAGGGATATGAAAGCATGCTAGAGGGATTACCCCAGCATGGGCTGGCAGGAATGGAGGAGACTGAGCCGTGGATGGGGAGAGGGGTGGTGAGGAGGACCAGCGGGCGATAGAGGAGGGAGTTATGGGGGAGGATGAAGAAGAACGATGGGAGGCCGCAGAATTGGGTGGCGTGGCTGGTGTGTATGACGAAGAGGAGGGCGGTCCCGGGCAGTGGGCAGAAACGGTGGTGGAGGTGGTGATGGCAGCAGTCGCGGCAGAGCGGAGTGGAGCAGGGGAGGAGCTCGGGAAAACACACGGATCATGAGGCGGGTGCTGCGCCAAAGCGGACCGATTTTGGAGATGGAACAGTGAGGGTTGGGGCCGGGTTGTCGGTGGTGGGTGGTGCAGTGGTGTTTTTGAGGTGCCATGGCCGAGGAGAGCTTGAAGGCTGCGTGAGGGAGGATGAGGGGAAGCTAAGATGGAGGCTGTTTTTATGGAGAGGAACCGTGGGTTGGGTGGTGAGATTAAGTAAGAATCTTGGTGGAAATATGAGGGATTTGGAAAGAGTGATGAAATTGGGAAGGAGATGAGAATGGGAAGATTGTGGTTTGAGGAAAAAGATGACATGGAGTGGTGGCTGCGGGTGGGCCGAGAGGAGAGAGAAGAGCAGGAGGCAAGGGAAAGAAAAGAAAAGAAAAAAAAATAATGATTTTGTTTTGACTTTGGGTGGCTATCACTCAAAGAGAGAGAATGGGAAGAGTTTGATCTAGTTATTTTGACCTTGTCTTAATATCTTTCTGTAGGGGCAGCCGAGAAGAAAAAATTTGATGGATTTTTTCTTTTTTTTTTGGGGAGGCTACTGGTTTTGGAATGGGCCAAGGAGATGCAAGGATCACCCTTTAGTTGGTGAGCATATTGGCTTGTCATGTTCTTGGACGGAGAGGATTCTGGTATAAGCAACCGAGGTCAAGACGATGTTGGACACGCGGTAGCAAACAGAGGTAATTTTCATATTGGATTGCTTGCTTTGGCTTTGGTAAAACAACTAAGAGAATGTGCTCGGAATAATTAAATCATAACAAATGAGAAGAGCATGACAAGTTTGTGATCAAGTTGAAAAAAATCGAAGGTTGCAAATGTAATCCAGTTGGGATCCGAATGGGGAGAAATTATGAATTAATTTCCTCCATTTGAATTTGCTCAGTTGATTTGTTCTAGAATCATATAAAGGCTTTGAAATGAGTTTTCAAGCCTTGGAGACTGAATCTAGTGGCACAAATATGCGTATGTGTTTTACATTCGATATTGTGTATCTAGTGATACTCATTAACTGAGTTAATGAATTATGCCTGCAGGGTTCTTCAAGAAAAGGGCTCCCACTCAATTCATGCATCTAAGTTCAACATGCCAAGTTCATGACGAATAAAATTAAATCTGTCCTCACTTAGGGGTTTAGTGAAAATATCATCTAACTGATGATCTGTAGGTACAAATTCTAGTGTGATATCACCTTTTTCAACATGATCACGAATAAAATGATGACGTACCTCAATGTGTTTAGTACGTGAATGTTGAACAGGATTTTTGGTGATGTTGATAGCGCTTCTGTTATCACATTTAATTGGAACTCCTTTAAAATTTATTCCTAAGTCCCATAACTGATGCCTTATCCAGAGTAATTGTGCACAACATCCACCTGTGGTAACTTATTTTGCTTCTACCGTTGATAAGGCGACAGAATTTTATTTCATGGAGTGCCAAAAAAACTAAGCTAGGGCCAAGAAACTGGCATGTGCCTAATGTACTTTTTCTATCAACTTTGTATCCTGCATTGTCTGCGCTAGTGAAGCCAACCAAAGAAAAATATCCCCCTCGAGGTACCATAATCCTAAGTCTTTAGTTCTAGCTAAGTATTGAAAAATTCGTTTCACACAGGTAAGATGAGATTCTTTAGGTGAAGCTTGAAATCTAGCACATGGACATACACTGAACATGATATCAGGACGACTAGCAGTAAGATAAAGCAAAGATCCGATCATTCCTCGATAAACCTTTTCACTTTAGGTTTACCATTTGTATCGAGATCTAACTTTTCATTTGTTGCCATGGGTGTTTTTGCATGCTTGGCTTGGTCCATTTTGTATTTCTTTAGGAGATCTTTGATATATTTACTTTGATTAATAAAGATTCCATCTTTATTTTATTTAATCTGAAGTCCTAGGAAGAATGTTAGTTCTCCTATCATGCTCATTTCAAATTCTTTTCTCATAAGATTTGAGAATTCCTTACAAAGAAGATTATTTGTAGCTCCGAAAAGAATGTCATCAACATAAATTTGAATAACTGTAAAATCATGTCCTGTAGATTTAGTGAATAGGGTTTTGTCAATATGTTCTCGTTCAAAACCATGTTCTAGAAGAAATTTACTCAAACGCACATACCAAGCTCTAGGGACTTGCTTTAGACCATAAAAGGCCTTTTGAAGTTTGTAAACATGAGCGGAAAAATTGGGATTTTCAAAACTAGGAGGTTGTTCTACATAGACTTTTTTTTGCAAATAACCATTCAAGAATGCACATTTTACATCCATTTGATATAACTTAATGTTCATATAAGATGCAAAAGCCAATAATATGCGAATAGCTTCTAATCGAGCAACTGGGGCAAAGGTTTCATCGAAATCAATTCCTTCTTCTTGATTATATCCTTCAGCCACTAATCTAGCCTTATTTCTTATGACATTGCCAGTTTCATCCACTTTATTTCTAAAGACCCACTTTGTTCCTATTATTGGATGATTGTCTGGTTATGTAGTGAGGATCCAAACTTGATTCATTTCAAATTGGTTTAGCTCTTCTTGCATAGCATTTATCCAGTTTGTGTCATTAAGAGCTTCTAGATAATTTTTGGGTTCTATGTGTGGCATAAAAGCAAAGAATGCACAAAAGTTACGCAGAGATGAGTGTGTTCTCATACCCATGGATATATCAATCAGGAGGTTGTCCATTGGGTGAGATGATTTATATTTGAAATGCTTTTAATTTACCTCTTGTTGGGATGTATTTGGAGGCAAATCATCCTCACTTGTAGGTTCCTCTTCGTCTCAGGGTGAGGAACTGTTGTGTGTTTCTTGTTGTTGCTCAATAGTGGGACTTTCTTGCTTTTCTGCTTCTTCTTCATCGTTATCATGCTTGTTGAGATTTAAAGTCTGGGCTATAGAATCACTTAATGCACCATCATTAGATTCATGAAAAATCACATGTATACTTTCTTCAATGGTTCTGGTACATGTGTTAAAAATTCTATAGGCTGTGCATGGAATATCCCATAAATATTCCTTTATCACTTCTAGTATCGAATTTACCTAGATTGTTTTTACCATTATTATGGACAAAACATTTGCATCCAAAGGGTTTTAGGTGTGAAATGTTAGGATGCTTATCTTAAAACAACTCATAAGGAGTCCTTCTTAGAATTGGTCGAATCAGACAACGATTTAGAACACAATTTACAGTATTCACGGCTTTCACACATCATAGTTCGAGCCATAACTTCCAGTGTTCTATTTTTTCTTTCAACTACAGCATTCTATTGAGGTGTACGAGGTGCAGAAAAATTATGAGCAATTCCATGATTATTGCAAAACTCAGTAAAGTCTTTTTGGTCAAATTCTCTACCTGGATCACTTCTTATAGATGTGACATTTGAGTTCTTATAAACTTGTAATTGTTTACAGAGTTTTGAAAATTCTCTGAATGCTTCATTCTTTTCTTTTAGGAAAAAGGAGACCCACGTGAAGGAGAATAATCGTCAATAATGACAAGAATATATTTACTATGTCCTAAACTTTGTGCAGGTATTGGTTCACATAAGTCTATATGCAGAAGTTCCAAAGGTCTAGATCTGCTAATGTTATTTTTTAACTTGAAAGAGCTACGAACCTCCTTTCCTTTAGCACATGCATCACATATATGATCATATTCAAAATTACATTTAGGAAGACCTCTTACTAATTCCTTTTTAGCCAGTTTCTTAATGGTATGCATGCTAGCATGACCCAGTTTTCGATGCCAGAACCCTTTATCCTTATGTTGTGATGCTTTAAAACATGATAGGTTTTATGGGGGGATATTGTCAATATCAATTGCATGAACATTATCTATTCTAGGTCCATGAAGGGTACTTTTTTCCGATTTCTTATTTTTGACAATGCAGTGAGTAGAGTCAAAGGTTACAAGATTTCCTTTGTCACATAATTGAGATATGCTTAGTAGGTTGAATTTTAATCCGTCGACTAAATAGACATTAGAATTAGCGGGATCCTTACCTATTCTGCCAACGCCAATTATGTTACCTATGCCTTTATCTCCAAATGTGACACTCCCATGTCCATTCTTTTTTATTTCGGTGAACAGGGAAGCATTTCCATTCATGTGCTTTGAACACCCGCTATTGAGATACCACAAATCTTTCCCAGACTTCAGGCACACCTACAAAATAGAAAATCAACCCTTCCTTGTGCTTTTGGCATTAAATCTAGATCTGAAATCATAAGCAATCAAATTAGGAGGTCTTGTTCCTTTGGGGACCCAAATTTGAATGATTTCAGAAGACCTTTTTCTGAGTGGACAAGAATAATTCATGTGGCCTTCCTTTGAATAATAATTGCAAGTCCTGGTGTTATCTTTATGTAGTGTGGGTTTTACAAAGAAGTTTTTATAGATTTTCTTTTGGTTAGAGTGATTATATCCAAGACCTTCTTTGTTAAATGATATCCTTTGAGTACAAAGCAGTTTGTCTAGATTTTCTTGTCCTTGAGCAAATTTAAGAATTGTCTTGTGATTTACATCACACTTAGTTGATATTTCTATATTTTTAGCCTCTAGGTCCTTAACTTTTACTTGAATGTCATTATTCAATTTTCCTAGATCTACATTTTTCTTGCATGGTTCTCTTACCCTTTTCTTGAGCTCTTTGTATTTAGACATATATTTTTCTTCTAGTTTGGCAAGGCTGATTGATGCATCGATTAATTCATCTTTGGAACAGTCATACAAGGATGACATGTCTACCTCATCAGTGCCTCCATATTCAGATTCCTCTGCTTCTTGCATGTCCTTAGCTATAAGACATGTGTTAACCACATGTTCTTCATAGTTGTCACTCTCACTTGATTCACTTTCACTCCAAGCAGCTATCATGGCTTTCTTGTTCGCTTTCCTTTTGAATTTTCTTCTTTCTCCTACTTTTTAAAGTAAGGGGCAGTCCTTTAGCATGTGACCTGGTACACCACAACCATAACAAGCATTGACGTTAGTTTTATTTTTATTGTACGACTGACCTTTCTCATTTCTCTTAAATGTGGATCCTTTCTAGTTGAAGCTTTAATGGTTGAACTTCTTTCTTAGACCCATTTTGTTGAGACCTCTCACAATCAAGGAGAAGGCTTCTTCATCATTGTCCTTAGGTTCCTCCTCATCTAAAGAGCAATCTTCTTTTGAGGCTTTTAAGGCTATCCCTTTCTTAGAATTGCCGCCTTCATCTTCTTTGAGGTTGACCTTATGAGTTAGAAGCTTCCCTAGAAGGTCGTCTAGTTCAAGCTTCTTCAAATCTTGTGCTTCCTGAATGGCAGTGACCTTTAAGCCCCACTTATTTTTAGGGAGACACCGAAGGATCTTCCTCATCATTTCTTCATTAGTATAGGTCTTTCCGAGGGGCTTCAACTTGTTGGTGATGTCAGTGAAGTGAGTAAATATGTCTTTGATCGATTCGTCAGCTGCATTTTAAACAGTTCATATTGATGAACAAACATGTTCGTCTTTGTCTCACGGACTTGGCTTGTTCCTTCATAGGTAATAATCAGCTTGCTCTAGATCTTTTTAGCTGTATCACAGGTAGAAATTCTGTTATATTCATTAGCATCTAAACCATAATAAAGTATACGTTTAGCCTTTGAGTTTTTTGAATGTTTTTCTGAGTTAGCACTAGTGTACTGATCCTTTGGTTCATCAATATCTTCTCCTTTGTCATTTTTTTATTTTAGGAATAGCACAAGGCCCATTGTTTACAATTTCCCATAGTTCTATATCAGTAGATTCAATAAAAATTAGCACAGTGTTTTTCCAATAGGAGAAATTAGATCCTTTAAACAATGGAGGTCTAACGATGGATCTTCCTTCGATATTGGTACCGCCAGAAAAGGCCATGATCGTCACCCACTCGACTATTAGGTCAAAGAGTGTGGGATTGGCTCTAATACCAATTAAAGGTTTAGATTACTCTAGAGGGGGGTGAATAGGGTGATCTTAGAAAATTAAAACCAAAACTCAAAGTAAGAACTGAAATAAAAGAGAGACAAAACTCAAGGATATTTTAACGAAGTGGGGCCCCAATAGGCTTAGGTCCCTGCCTAAAGTTACCCAACTCTAGGATTCAACGCTCTATTTTTCTTGTTAAGATGAACCTTTATACTTTCTTTCAGAGCACCACACTCTAAAGATCCCAGCTACTTAAATCAACCACTGATTTAAGTTTAGGAGGAGTTGTGACGTTACACCAACTCCTTCGTTCGCTCCTTAGTAAGAATTCCTCAAGATCTCTCAAGACTTTTAATTACAATTCAAGACTCAAAGGAATTTGCAAATATATAGCTCAATGTAGTATGATTGCAACTTGCTTGTGTGATTGCTTGGATGCCTTCTACTCTTCCTTCAGCCCCTATTTATGGGATTGAGTAGCCATATGCTGATTCGTCCAAGAAGGAAGTTATCTCCATACCATAATTTGATTTGATATTCTTCATAATCTTTGCTAAGATTAGAAAAGATATGCTGCATAATACTCTTGTATTTCCATAAGCAAATATTGCATATTAAATCCAATCATCAAGATATTTAACATGTGGGAAAATCAAGGGAAATTTTTGTGTTTTGCTCAATCAAATCTCTAAGATAGCAAATTTACATGTAATTCGAATCATATATTTGATTTGATAAGATCCTTGATTATAATTAATGAATTTTTGTTCCTTTTGAAATAATATTACTCTCATAATAAAAATGTGTCATATAATTCAAATTTGAATAAAATATAATCATATGATGTCATATATTATAAAATCTCAATCAAATATTTTGTTCCTATGAGATAATATCACTTGCATAGTAAACATGTGACCATATAATTCAAAACACCATCTTGGGATATCATATAATATAAAATCTCAATCAAATATTTGAAACATGTGTGATTTCTAAATTATGAATTAATGAAGTTATGATCTTGCTATAAGTGTAGGCACATTTATTTTATTAAGTGGACAGCTTTTATCCTATTTCTAGTCTTTGTCCATTTTGTATTTCATCAAAATAAATAGCCATACAACAAATAACATCCCACAAACATGCACATTCCTTTTGGATTTCTTCTGCAATGAACCTGTTTGACCAAATCTTCATACCCCTTTCTTCTTTGATTCAAATTGTTAGAAGTAAGAAAAATTAAGGTGGTAAAAAATTTTCTTTCACTCAATCTTGACACATTTTCTTGATTTAACACTACAATCAAGAATTTTTAAAAGTTGAAAATTTGGTGTGGTATTTGAATCATAAAAAATGTGACCACTTGGAGATAAACTATTAAGCATGGATTTTACCTCACACTTACCACTTTGTAGAATAGATAAATTAAAAGAATGTTTATTTTTCTCACAATTTTCAAGCAACTCCTCAACTCAGCCATGCTTGATATCATTATGTATAAGGTCTTGAATTTTATCACCACTTTTATATTCTTGCTCTTCCTATAATTGATCATCCTCCACTAGCTTAACAATTTTGTCCATGATCATTTCATCATGTGCCACAAATGTTCTTAACACCACATTTTTGATCAGTACCATACAAATAGGGCTATTCTTTGGTCTAGGACCCGACAGGACCAACCTGAACTGAAGACTAAGATTAGCCACTTGGACGACCGAAGATCGGACCGGTCTAAAGATGGTCCAGGCCGAGACCAGACCGATTGCACTTGGACCGGACCAGGACCAGATCGATTATAGAACAGTCTCAAAGTGGGCTGCTACGCTGGTCGCTGGGCATGTTTGGGCTATGGCATTGCATTCTGTGTTTTATTTTGACAATAAAGAGCCCATAAATTGACCCTTTCTAATAGGTTGTACCTGTTGACAACTTGACGTTAAGACCACTACCAAGTCTCATACTCCCATTACAATTTGTATGAGCCCTAAGGATGGCATGATGCCCATTCATGCCTATCTACTCCAAAACATAGATGCATCATGCATATTTAAAAGTTAATACAAATCTAATTAGTAATTACATTTCACAAACAACTTATCAATCAACAAAGGCAAGCATAATACTTAATAAAGATCTAAAAGGACTAAAAACTTACAAAGTTCAATCCACAACCAACAAAATTTGCAAATTAATCACATTGACATAACCAAAGTCTTCAATCCCAAAGTATCAATAATGCCTTGAATTCTTGAAGAATGAAGCTTTACACTTGATTACTTGAAGGACTTCTTTGCAAGAACCTTTCTTTACTCCTTTGGGTCAACTTTCAAGTGTTCAAATCTTCAAGTACACAGTAGTAACTAGTAAATAAAATATTGAGCTAGTCAATATAAAATAAACTAAGAACAATAATAATAACAATAATAATAACGATAAGAACAAATCACCAATAATAGAAAGAATAATAATACCAAATTTACCTCAATATTAATTGTTCAAAGTATCACCCACATCGATCACATTATCTTTAAGACTCAACTTACTTAGGTCTAAAATAAACAAAAATAAAAACAATAAAGTTAGAACATTTGATCATACAATAAAGTACATTAAATTAAAAAAAGTAAATGAACAATAGACTAATAAAACCATTACCCTTTTCAAGATCTCGTAACTCATTAAAGTAGTCATCCATATCTATTGTAGTGTTTGGCCTAAGCCAATCCTGTGCACATATAAGAGCTTGCACCGTCTTTTGACATGCACAATCCAACAAAATTCATAAGTTTATAACAATTAAGTAAACTATAAATTTATAAACATAGAAAGAAATATATTAATGAGGTGAATTACCTTTGGGTTAAAGAAGTCCTAGATGAATCAAGGGTGCGTCCTCCTGTGCTAAATGCTGACTCTGAAGCCATACGAGCCATACGAGCCACCACGGGATATCGAGGACCATGTATTTTCCACCATCCCAAGACATCATCTCCTACTTCATCCTCTTCAAGTCCCTCATTTAAATACTTTTGCAACTCTATCTTGATAATTCCTCTTCCTTCACCTAGACCCTTTAACTTCTTTCTTAACTCTTGTCCATAAGAGTCAGCCCCACTAGATGCATTTCTACTCTCAACTTCAGATTGTGCTCCACTACTTTGCCCACTTTGAGGAGTCAATGGCTTATACAATTGTCAATACTCACCAAACAAAGCTTCTACTTTCTCCTTCACTTTTAGAACTATAGCACTACCATGAACTTTACCAAACAAATCATACAAAGAAAGCTCAAGACCCACCAATTTATACCTAGGATCAAAGATGGGAGCAATATACACTAAGGGATTCAATTTCTCAGGTGCGCCATAGTACTTATCATATTTCATCTTCATCCTCTTGGCTATTTGTGTAAAGTTTACAATTCTAGATCCAGACTCCTCAATTTCCTCACTTTCCTGATCGTTAGCATCAATGGTCTCAACAATTTGCTCCAAATGTTTCAACATAGTGCAAATAGTCACAATCTCAAAGAAAAGTAGATTAGAAGTCACATATGAAGTACCAGACAAACGTAATGTTTCATTATAGAAAACCTCCAAAAACACTAACAAGTGTTTAATCATTACAATTAGGAGGTCTATCTACATCATCATCGTTTGCCAAATCCACATTACAGTAAGGGTCTCGTTTGCTGTACCTTGTGAATGCATGCTCATACACTAAGGCAGTACTAAGCATCTTATACGTAGAGTTCTATCTAGTTGGAACATCAAGAGACAAAGATGCTTTGCTCTCAATCTTTTCTGCAATTGCACATTCCTGAAATCTTTGCAACCTACTAAGAGATTGCTTAATAAACCTCACAGCAGCTCGAACATGTTTGACACACTTTCCAACAACCTTCAAACCATCCCATACAACCAAATTAAGTATGTGAGCAATGCATCTAATATATGAGAACTCTCCACCAGAGAAGAGAAAATGACCATGACGCTTGAAATCACTAATAAGGGCAGTACAAGCTGTGCTATTACTCCCAGCATTATCCACAGTAATAGTATAGAGTTTAGATGCCAAATCCCACTCCTCTAAACATTTTCCAAGGACAAGAGCAATATCATCACCTTTATGACTAGAAATTGCACAAAAATTCAAGATTTTCTTATGCAGTTTCTAATCATTATCAATAAAGTGAGCAGTTATGCACATTTAATTGATCCTCTGAAGGGAAGTCCATGTATCTATTGTCACACATACCCTTTGACATGCGCGTACAAGGTACACTTTCAATTTTACCCTCTCATCCACATACAACTGATAAATGTCTCTTGCAATGGTAATACGTGAAGGCATATTGAGTGCAGGGCAACACACAGACATCATTTGCCTAAATCCCACATTTTCAACAAATCTAAAAGGCACCTCATCAATGATGATCATCTTTGCTACAGATGCCCTTACCTCATGAGGATTCAAAACCCATGATTTCAATCTGCCTTCTCCCTCATTGTTTTGATGCTTTTCAAAGACCAATTGAGTTTACGTACACTTTCTTTGATTATTCGGGTTATCAGGGCACTTAGGAAATGATTTTTCAAATTTTTCGTTCCATTCTTACTCGAATCGGCCTTGTAAATCTTATTAGAGTATTTACACTTACCGGCCACATTTTTATCGTTCTCTTTCAACTCTATGAAATGTTATCAACATTCCGCCCTTTGACTTTGAGTATAGTTTCTAGAAACTTGCTTCCCCTTATTCTTGCTTTGTAGTGCTCCTTGACTTGGCTTTTCTTCCTCCTTAATTTCAACAGGTTCATTCACTGGGTGCTCACTTGGAACATCGGTATCCTTATGAACCAATTCTTCCCCTTCCACTTCCGAACTACTTCTCTTTTTGGATTTGGAGCTCGACATCTAGCATTGACAATTTATAAAAAGAAATAAGTAGGTGAATACCATATTAATATATACAATATATATATAAATATATATATATATACACACACACACACACACACAAATACATACATACATCTTCTTGCCTCAAGTAATCCAATTACAAAACTTACATTTCGAGAACAAGCCGTAAAAGACTCCGTGATTGCTAATCTAATCCTAATTGAGTTGAATATCACACCTGCAAATAAAAAAGGTTTCATTCATTAAAATATAACATAGATCACATAAATTTAATAAAGATGAGATGAAAAGGGACAAGACATGATATAAACAATCCCTAATCCCTCCTATAAATTTAATTGGCCAGAGTTCTATTGACCTAGTTCCATTCCCATTTATGCATATAACCATAGATACATGTCAGTCTAGGCTTTGCAATCTCCAATCCCTAATCCCTAATCCCTCATCCCTCCCATAACAATCACTCTAGGCTTCCCACACGTGTTCCCGAGTGAAATCTTGATAACAGAGATATGGCTTCAAGGTTCAAGGTGAGTGAATGAGTGTTGTCTGGTTATGTCAATGTCAATCGTTTACCTTCACAGCTTTGAACTTGCAA
>NCQV01069174.1:0-23462 GCA_002740545.1 Lophocereus schottii
AGATGGGAATATCATGACATGCATCACCCATGTTTATCACATAAAAATCAACAGAAAATATAAGTTCATTCACTTGGACTAAGGCATCCTCTAACACTCCATCTGGGTAAATACTGCTCCTATCAACTAACTGAAACACTACACCAGTTGTCTTTAACTCTCCTAAGTTCAGTTTGTCATAAACAGACCTAGGCATAACATTAATGGAAGCACCCAAATCAAGCATAGTCTTATCAAAGTAAAGATTTCCTATATTACAAGAAATAGAAAACACGCCTAGGTCTTTGCACTTAGAGGGAAGTTTTCTTTGAAAAACTGCAGACACATTTTCCCCCACACTGACCTTTTCATTCCCTACTAACTTTCTTTTAGTGGTACATAATTCGTTCCAGAACTTAGCATAACGAGGTACTTGTTTAATAGCATCAAGGAGATGTATGTTGATTTCTACCTTCTTTAATGTCTCTAAGATCTCTTGGTTAGCTTCATTCACCTTAGAAGTAGGGCTTTGAAATCTACTAGGAAAGGGTGAAATTGGCTTATAACGTTCTCTTTTCTTCTCTCCTATTTCCCTAGTAGTTTGATTAGAATCTATATTTAACTCGGGTTCAAATCCTTTGACCTCTAACTCAAGCTCAACCTCTTTACTCTTCCTAGGCTCTTGTAACTCTTTTCCACTCCTAAGTGTTATGGTACTAACATTCTCCTTAGGATTAGGGAAAGGCTGAGATGGTAACCTATTTTGCATTTGAGCCTGCAAGTTGCTAAGTATAATATTAGTTGCAGTCTGTTTCTCTTGAATCTGCTTAAGAGTTGTTTCCAAAATTTGGAATCTATCATCCATGTTCTTAAAGACTTGTTCTAGTAGAAAGTTGGTCCTATCTTGATTAGAAGGTTGACGAGATGTTTGGTCAAAACTAGGTGGATTGGTTTGAGGGTCATACTTAAGGTTAGGGTGGTCCCTCCATCCTTCATTATAGGTGTTAGAATAGGGATCATATCTCCTTTGACCTTGGTTAGAATAAACAGTATTAACATTACCCTCTTGAAGTGTAGAACATGTATCAGTAGGATGCCCCTCTAGACAACAAATGCCACATATGACTGCTTTTTAAACTCTCCCAGTAATAATCTTATTTAACATAGTAGTAATGTGAGATAACTGACTCTCCACAGATGTGTTAGAACTAATCTCATTAACCCTTTTAATTTATGACTTTCTAGCACCAAACTGCTGAGTATTGTGGGTCATTAGATTAAATAAATTTCAAGCATCTACTGGAGTTTTATTAACTAGAGCCCCCTACTGGCAGTATCAACCATATTACGATCCATAGGAAGCAAACCCTCATAAAAATATCGAATCAACAACTGTTCAGTTATTTGATGTTGCGAACAAATAGCACACAGTTTATTAAATCTTTCCCAATACTCACAAAAAGTTTCCCCATTCATTTGTTTGATTCCACATATATCCTTCCTAATAGATCCAATTCGAGATGCTGGAAAAAATTTCTCTAAAAATGATTTGTGCAATGCAGTCCATATAGAGAAAGATCCAGTAGGCATGTAATACAACCAACATTTAGCATTACCAAGCAAAGAAAAAGGAAAGGCTCTCAACCTGATTTGGTCTTTAGGAATCTCCTCAGGCACCATAGCAGAGCATATGATAAGGAATTCACTAATATAACGGTATGGGTCCTCTCCAACTAATCCATGAAACTTGGGTAACAGATTGACGAATCCAGAGTTTAGTTTTAGAGGTTTATCTAATGCAGCATAAGTAATGGACATGGGTTGAGTTTCTAGGTTAGGGGCAGCAAGTTCTCGAAGAGTAGACATTCTTACCTCTCTAGTCTTAAGACCTATTGAGTTAGGATAACCTTCTTTGTTTTTATCTACTAATGTTTGCTCCTCGTTCTCTCCAATTTTCTTACCACTCCTTAATCTCATACATTACGGGCAATCTACAAACATTAAAATAAAAACAATAAAATTAGTAAAATTAAATAGAAGTAACTAGCAATTTTATTTTCTTTCCCCGACAACAGCGCCAAAATTTGTAAAGCTTGTCGTGGAGCTACAAATTTAAACACTATTTCGATTTATAAATAATTTTTATAGCATAGGAAAGTAGGGATCGATCCACAAGGAAAGATTATGTCAAAAGGCTAGTTTAATTCTAAATGATTTTCCTACACTAATTTATTCTTTCTACTCTTTGTAATTCTAAAACAAATCAAATTTAATAAATAAAAATCTAGAAAAGTACTCAATATTACTCCTAAATATTCTAGAAAAATAAAAAGAGAATAATAACTCAATCTTCAACTGGAAATCAAAACAAAGAACAATAAACAGAAAATAAATATTAAAAATCACAAACAGTGACCTAAACTAATATTTTTCAAGTTTATGAGCTTATAACTCCAAAATTATATCGAATTAATTTCAAAAAAATCAAAACAGAAAATCACTGCAGATAACTAAAACAGAAAATTCAATCTAAAATTAGAAATAAAATAAACTGCACTAATATAAATACAAAATTAATCAACAAAATTACCCTACTTTAAGAAAATAATTTTCTGGACCCAATAATACCTAATAAACATGAAATAAATATTAAAAACGAAATTTCCAGATTTATTGAAATAAAAACCTGCACATATCAAATTCACAAAATAATTCTGAAAAATTATCAAATAATTCCCAAAAATTACGAAATTAAATGGAGGTAGATTAGGACACTATATAAACCCTAGTATTGATTAAAAATTGTAAAAAAGAGAAAGAAACTATTTTTAGCCTAATTTTTAACAAACCGATAATTAAACGATAAAACAGAATATAAATCAAATCTAAAGTTATAACCACTCTAAAAATCAAAGTCTAATTAATCTAAAATGACCAAGACACTCCTAAAAGACTATTATTTTGGGGGGGTGGTAAACGAAATTTATATCAAAGCTAATAGTTGAAAAATAAAAATTGACAACCTAAACAAATTAACTAAAAGCAACAAATAGCTATCAAAAGATATCAAATTTATGAGAAAATGCTTAGCATATCTAGCAACCTACAATGACTTTTGACCCGTATAGGCTATTTGCACCCTTCAAACAAAATTTCTATAAAACCAAGTCAACCTAAGCCTAGGTTGTGGTTTAAAATGTATTGTGTATGATGCTAAGATCAGATATAAGCAATGAAGAAAGAAAACAATATAAGTGCTAATGTTCACTGATGTAACTCAAGTTCTGACTCCATCAATCCAATAGAGTCATTCCCTTAAAGCAAACAAGCACAAAAAGTGAAATTCATCAAAAAGAATCACTAAAGGAAAGAAACGGCCAAATGCCATGCGAGAACATGCCTTTCCTCCATGGTTCAGAATAGTTACAAAGTTCTTATGTGCTTATCTCATGAAAACTAAACCAGTACAATATCAAGAAGGTTCATGCTCTTGAATCTAAATGTTCAAAGTTGTCATGCGTGACATCAATTTAAAGAAAAAAGGAACGTTACAACATCCTTTTAAAAATGGGTTTTCTTAAAGAATAAAGAAATACTTTGTTCATAAAAAACACGTTTATTTCGCTAATAATGTTGCCTAACTAGAAGATCAAAAGCTAAAGATTCTTTAAAATGGTAAGATTTTCATAGCAGCCATCACAAAAAAGCAAACAAACAAAGATAATAAACAACAATGACAACAAGTATTGGTGTTTCATTTAAATATGTGTTAGTAGTGTATACATCTCATAAGAGAGGTTAAGCTATGACCCAATCATTGTGAGAGATTAAATTATGACACAATCATTTAAATGAAAACTATATGGGCTACCTTCACAACAGACAGACATATCTTAATTGTCCCCTTACATGGTCGAATGGGGAAAAAAACGAGACTGCTTTGAATTTAATTCCGTAACAAGTTGTTATGTCTCTCTTGACATAGATTTGGATTTATATATGAGAGAATTTTGAGCCTTCATGCCAATTCTCTTTTATTTATTTACCTACATGCTTAGCCTTGCCAAAAGAATCCCTCGTAAAGGCAAAATGCTTCAAGTCACACCTTTTTAAGAACTGCATTTGGCCTGATTCCTATACACATGTAATTTAGTATCTTTTATTCAACCCTCATGATGTCATCCCATATCCTTTGTTGTTTTTGGTGGCATGTAAATTCCTTTTAGTCTAGATATCAAAAGAAAATAATGCCAAAAGTTTGCTAGCTTAGGATTATGTGTTATAGAATTTTCATTTTCATCCAATTCTACATATTATCACCCGTATAATTTGTTTTCCACTCAAAAGCATTGCATACATGACATGATTGTTATTTTTCTCTCTTATCCATATACTGCATACAATCAATAGGATGTATATCAATTTTTTAATTGATATACTGTCACTAGTAGTGACGTCAAATAGGAAAGAAATCCCTTACGAATTCTAAAAGCAAAGTCAAGACTTATTTAACACCCCACCCAAGCACTTAAGGTGATACAAGGGTAAATTCAAGGGCTAGTTTGAGGTGCTTATAGTCTGGCTAACGTTCTTTATTACATTCCTAATAGCTTCTTATATTGAGCATCTTAGTCACCCTTGCCAACTCTTGGTTGGGGTGTAAATAAGATAGGTTACCACCGTCACAGTTTTATGTCCCATGCCCTCCACTAGTTACACTTATGCTTCTTGCTTTTGTAAACACTGGTTAGCAATTTGAACAGAATAAGCTGTACTGTAGGGAATAAGAGATCAGGCCTTGCATATATTCATCAATCTGAGTTCCCAAGGCACTGGTTAACTTAGAGAGAATATGAAGTTCTTGATATTGGGTTCCACTCGTTACTCCCCATGAAAAGTCCATCTAGGACATCACCATACGAAACCTCTAATATGTTGGAGAATAAGATTGATATTGAGCCATGCTTTATTGCAATATTTTGTACATGGACATACAATCTTCCCTCTCGCTGCTTAATGCTCAGCAAAAGTAATGAAAGTAATAAAGGATTGAGCACCAATCTGATAGCCCTCATTTTTTAATTGTCCATTTTATCCATGTTTTATCTATTGCAGTCAATTGTACAATAACTTGCAAATGTTAAGCCCTAAAAACCCCTGAAAGTCTTTAGTTCACTTACTCAAATATCTAATGAAACTTTAATGTTTAAGAGAATTAATAGTCTGAATAAAACCATTGGTTCATCCATCTGAAAAACAAGGATAAATAAGTCAAATGGAAGGCTTAAGCAATGAACAAGTGACAATTTAAGTAAGGACTCAACACGTACAACTCCGTACACACGCAATGACTTATACTCAGACTGGATTTTCCATAAAATATTTATATGGAATTGAGGAGTATGGAGGACAATATGTAATAAATCAAAATCTTAGACCACTTAGAATAGGGAGTGAAGCCAACCAATGATACAAAATCACCAAAGAGGCAAGGATTAAGGTAGTCAACAATTAAAAACCAATCAAACTACCCGACGACAAAAAAGCAACACCTTAGCAAGTCATTATACACTTCAAAGAGATCAAATAAATAATGACAACTGAGGCTACATTTAATACATTAAACCCTTGCAATTAGTCAAACTTAGGTGGCTAAACTTATTGATAAGCTAGGCATGATTTTCCCATTGCAAAGTAAACTTTCTGTTGCGTAGACTTCTTTGATAATTTAGAAAAATCCTTGAAAAATTAAGAAATAAAAAATTTTGCTAATATGCTTGAAACCACTATAGCTAGAAGCGAAGCAATCCCTTTAATTTGGCAATTATTGAGCAAACCAAGATGATAGAGTGGAACAATAAATTTTCTCTTATTACGTTAACTTTTGCCATCTTAAAATTAAATCTACACAAGTAGTAATAAAGAGTGGCATAAAGCGACAAAACACAATTTGAAAATTTAAGTAATATAATTAAAAGCCTAGTTAAACCCTTCAATTTTAGTCATCAACATAGACAACCATAATCATTGTTTTCGTGCAAAGTTGGTATGCAAATAGATGAAACAAAAAGGGTAAGACATAAAAAGCAAAAGTTTATGCCTAATCCTAGACAGAGTATGTGGTCTAATTCGCATGCTATCTTGTCATCAATTGTTAAGATCCAAAACCCTAAATTTTGGAAACATCAAAACGCAAGCAGATGACGAAGGAAACAGGGAGGGCAAGAACGGCGACATTGTTCAATTAAGTACCACGTATTAGAATAACATCCCTAAATTGCCAATCTATTTTGAGATTTGCTTAAACACCAAAAAAATCTAATAATGAACTCAATTGAAGTAATTACCAAATTACTAGCAGCCACTGATGTAAATTCCAGGTGTAGAAGGGGTTAGAAAATTATTATCCTTCGCTAAATCACTAAAAACTCTAATAATTGAAACATACATAACAAGACAAGAAAAATACAGTCAAAAGAGTCAAAGACCACCACCTAGTATGAAATCTTAGACCTAAAAAAAAAAAGGATCACTAAATCGACCTACGATTTGGAAAGGAAGTCATCGAACTTCAAACGCTCTACCCTCTTTAGACCATTTAGAAGATGAGCATATGCAATCTGTCACATTACTATCTCGATGCCCTTAACCTTCACTTATAATTCTTTGCTTTGCAAACATAATAAATTTTGCCAACCTCAGCCTCATATCCCTTGCATGATTCTTTTTCTCTTCATATAGGAATTTCTGTGGCCCTTTTCTTTTTCTGTGTCTCATATTCCCATCGCCCTCAGACTCAAGTATAACTAATATCAATAGTCCCACTTCATTCCACTTCCCTCTACTCGTTCCCACTCTCACATATAACAAACTACTTCTGCCCACTCTCACCTTCTTCTTCTCACTCCTTTCCACTCCTTTCTATTCCACACCAGCAATATACCTACAAAAAAATAGGGCCTAGATTGATTCACTAGAATCAATAGTTTCTTTGCTACATTCCTCCGTATTACTAGCTTTATCGCCCCTAAATAGGTACATATCCTTTTTAAGTTCTTTTTATATTCTCCTTTTCATTCTTTAAATAGTTGAAAACTCTTCATCATATTCATTATTTAAATTAAGCCAATTGTCATTTTCAAACTTGCTATCAAATCCAACAAAAGGGTTATACTCATCATTATCCTTAACATCCTTATTAAAAGGGTGCTCTTCAATGTTCTTACCATATGCATTAGAATGCTCCATATATAAATCAACATAAGCTTCTGTTTGATCAAGGTAATCAACTCTCTCACTTGTTTGTCACTGTTAATTGCTACCAAAATATCATCTAGTGGTAAATTAAGGAGGCTATAGTAAACTATTTTAATCCCATTTTTGGTGTTGCCCAACTTTATGATGATTTCTTTTACATCATCAACACCTAGGTAGTGAAGGTCTATGTCATTAAAAACCTCACATTTTCCCTGAAGATATACTATACATCCACCTTTTTTAAATCAACAACTATGATGCAAATGCAAGACTACCTTCCAATATGCCATTCTGGGTACTACAACACAAAAAACTCAAATTCAACATGAATCCTTACTAATGCCATCATCAGAAGATTAGGAATGCATAAAACAGGGGACTAGGGCATTACAAAAGAAAACATGATTCAGTTTATTTATTACACCCATTGTACCAAAAATTCAACAAATCAAATTCATTTCAAAACCATTAACATGCTTCAAGCCAAATGACACTCATTCTTCTTAAAAAGTAAAAAACAATTCAATATGTACACCTGGTCAAAAGCAAACTAGGGATCATCCACCATCGTGCTTTTCTACATTTGTTTAACCCCAACATATTAGTTTCATCGAAACATCCACCAGCACAATCAAAGCATGATCACTCAACAGAATGCAATCTTTACTATTTCTAATAAGAAAATTAAACCCTAAATTTTACTTATGATGTTGACTTTGTTCCTCCAATTTAGCCTTCCCCTCCAACTCGATTCCGTGTCATTCTCTACAAATGATGATGATGACCGTGTTCTCCAACAATGGTGATTTAGTGTTTTCACCAACAATGAGTAGAAAGAGAGAGAGAGAGGACAAGAAATAAAGTTTGATGGTTGAACTATTGAGCGTTTGCCTTAACATTGGAGGGAATTGGGGGTATTTTCATATTAATATTTTTAACCTTTCAACTCATTTTTGCACCAAAAAATGAAAAATGTTGCTTATTGGTAGCAGCCAGTTGCTAGGGGCCCACAATGGCATTTTGACACATTAATTATAAATTAATGGCACAATTGGACAAAAAACATTAGTGAAAAAACTAAATTTTTTGTAATTTTAATGACATTTTTAGTTAGAAATCTCAAAATTAAACGCAACAAGCTTCAACCAAAAAAGAATTACATTAAATGGACATCCAATAACAAAGTTATTACTTAAACAATTTGATCCTGCCACGCTTACTAGGCCAGAAGCATAATATCGGCCCCAACAGTCATCGTTGGGCCCATACGTTTGCCACTAAGGCTACCTTGGCTTGAACTGCATGAATTGATGCCCTCTTACATGGAATGCTCAATTAATGGCCTAAGCCATCTCTTAATTAGAACAAAATTAATTTTAATTGATGAAAGTAATTTTTGATTAATGAAAATGGTTTTGACTGGTTTTATGTCCTTCGATTTTTATTAGATTTGTTCCTTTTCTTTGTGGGGTCATTTCTTATCCAAGTGCATATGCTCCTCTATAAACAAGAAGTGCTTCCCTCTCATCCATGACTACTCACTACAAGGAAAAACTCTATCTTTCTCCCTAGGCACTTCTTTCCTCTTCACAGAAATATTTTGATGTAGTAAAACTCTTTACAAATCCTTGGCCAAACTTATTTAATTAGAGTAGCTTTCAACCTGCCCTACATACTTGTGAGAAAGGAAATCAAGGTAGCTCATGAGGGCCACAAATCAGAGAAAATTAATTGATTTACTTCTAATTGCATTCTATACTCATCGGTCATTAATGTTTTCCTTTGATCCTCCATGACTCTTTGATTTTCTACTCCTTTCAGCACGTGTGCAAAAATATGTTCAAGATAAAGTGACCACTGAAATTTATTGCTTTCTTATATATTTCAATTGCTTACTCGTTGGATGCCTCATGGAATAAGACTACTTCATGCAAAATACTTTTTGTTTGGAATTGAAAAATAAAATTTTTAATATATTAATTTGTAATAGAGGCCCCGAATTCGTTCTCATCATTCTTAGTCATGGAGATATTTTTATAATCCCCATTTTGAAATCTCGAGAATTATAATCCTTCAGAAAAATCCATCCTTCATGAAAGTCAAACTCTATGTCCCTTGATTGTTCATTCGATTCAATGGATTTGGTTAAAATAAGGAAATGGATCTTTTCCACGAAATTGTTATTTTGAACGTTTCATTTGAAAATGTGCTTGTTATTATATAAAATTCAAGCACTATTACACCCCACTGCATTTCATCACAGAACCATCAATGCGAGAAAGGCAATCTAACATAGTCCCTCGAAACAGGCTAGCTATGAGCAAGGAAAGAGGCCAACTCGAGCCACGGGGACTTGCTAGTCCCAAAGCTCCTACGATGACCATCATTTCGAGTAGCCCTTTCAGTTGTGACCCCACTAAGGACATGTAGATAGGAGGATGAGACTTAAAAGAAATGCGTGCAATCGGAATTTTTATTCTCCGGTTCAAAAATTTTATTGTGTAGGCATCTTTGCATAATGTTCTTGGGCCTTGTAAATGTGAAAGTTTGTTGAGTGCCGTCTTAGTAAAGCACGCCTTTGGGGTCACACTTTTACCCCAAAATCACATAGAACTCCTTACTACTATTAACCATTCCCTTTCGGTTATGACACTACCTTTAGAAAGAGTAATCATGCAGCTCTTCAAAGCATATTAATTTGAACATAGAAAGAACCTAGTCCATTTCACCAAGACATTATGAAAACTGACTTTTCTATGTACCCTATAGACATAGATCTAAGATTAAACCTTATGTAAATGTTTTCTTTGGATAAATGCCAAATGCCTTCTTTTATACTGTCTACATTTGCTACTTTGGAACCAAAAGTCGTTTTTAAAAACTAAATCCTAGCCCAGTGTGTTTTTTTCGCTTAAAAACTCTACCCCCCTAAATGAATGTTGTCCTCTCATCAATTGCTTAGGGTCAAAACCTAATAACAGTCAGTTGTATGTCATCTTAGCCAGAGTTTTGTCACAATAGCAGTGATGCAACACTATTATAGCCTAGCAGCAATGCCCAACATGCTACTACTTTGTCCATTTGGACCCCTTAGGATACTAAATTTCATCAATCTTAAGGTTTGGGTTAAGGGTTTATTCTTACATATATGTTTGCATCTAGAGTTGTATGATCATCATCGTCCATGCATTGATGATAGACCATGTAGGACTCCCTGCACATAGACTCTTGCTTCTATAGCTCATTTAGCGTAGTTCTTGCTTTCATATACTTATAAGAGAGTCTATCTTCATATCCTATCTAGAATCGTCCATCATCATAGCCTATTTAGGATCACATGGACTTATTACTCTAATCCATCATACTCATATACCTAGAACAAGTTTAGTGTCGTCATATATAATCTAACTTGGGATTAGCTTATCATATCAGTCTCTTAACTTGGAGTGTGATTCTCTTATGCTAAGCCAAACTTTAATTTAGAGTCATTTCCTTGAAGCAAACAAACCCAAAAAATAAAAGTCATAAAAAAGAGTCATTAAAGAAAAGAAATGACCAAAGGCCATGTGAGAACACGCCGTCCCTCTATACTTCAAAACAATTACAAAGTTCTTGTGTTCTTATTTCATGAAAACTAAACCATCACAATATCAAGAAGATTCATGCTTTTGTGTCTAAATGTTGAAAGTTGTCACGCTTGACGTTGACTTAAAAAAAAGGAAGATTACAACATCCTTTTTAAAACAGGTCTTCTTAAAGAACGAAGAAATGTAGAGTTTCATCCGCTAATAATGCCACCTAAATAAAAGATTAAAAGCTAAAGATCATTTGAAATGCCAAGATCTTTATAGTCATCATCATGAAAAGCAAACAAAGAAAGACAATGAGAGAGAATGATAACAACTACCAGTGTTTTATTTAAATATGTGTTAGTTGTGTATACATCTCATAAGAGTGCTTGAGCTATGACCCAATCGTTGTGAGAGCTTAAGTTATGATCCAATCATTTAAATGTGAACTGTGTGGGCTACCTTAGTAAGGGACAAACATATCTTAATTGCCTACTTAGACGGTCAAAGGCAAAAAAAAAAAAAAAAAAAGAGGAGACTGCTTTGAGTTCAATTCCCTAACAATTTAATATATCTCTCACATAGATTTGGATTTATATATGGGAGAATTTTGAGCCTTCATGCCAATTCTCTCTTATTTTTTTATCTACATCTTTAACCTTAGCACAAAAATCCCTCTGTTAGGCAATAAATTGTCATATTTTACGTGCCTCTTTCACCCACTTTTAGCTCGTATAATAACTTAATCTTTAGGATTTTTACTTGTTTTATTTTTGTTTTGTAGGAAATAACTTCAAATCGAGCAAACGTCGTGAAAAGGAGTGAAGATGGGACAAAGCGAAGAAAAACAGCAAAAACAGGCAAGAAGGAACAACAGAGGGGCCGAACCACCGTGCCAGAGAAGTCGCACGATGGGACTGTGCCATGTGGCACGGCCGTGCCCCTCGGCCATCGTTCGGTCTCGTGATTCTATTTAAAGCATCCTTCGGTGTTTTGTTCAGTGGGTCATTCGCGCTTCTCCTGGGGCAATTCTTAGAGTAGGTCAGGTTAGGTTTTAGCCAATAAAAACCTCAATAGGAGGATTGGATTAGGATTGTAGTTGGTATTTCGGGATTCAAACTTGTGGGTTTCCACTTCTTTAATCAATTCAAGCATAAGTTCCCCCCCCTCTCTCTCTCTCTCTTTCACGTTTTTGTTCTCGTTTTGATTTTGTTAGTTTAATTCTTTTATTTGATTTGCTTAGTTTGAATGTTTAGTTTTTATTATGATTTTGTGTTTCCTTTAGTTTTCATTGGTGCTAGTTTAAATTAATTCCTCTTTGGTTCATGTTTATGTTCTTATTTGCTAGTTCATGTTTAGTTTAGGTTTTTATGTTTTCGTGTCTAATTAGTCATTAATCTTGGTTGATTGGATTGTGATTAGCCCTTGATGGCTAATTAACCTTGTTTTGGCCTCAACCCTCCCTTGTTTACGTCTAGCATTTACAGTTTTCTTTCATACCCGTCAAGTGTTTGATGGAGTACTTGAAAGAGCCTTCATCCATGTTTTGGGGCAATCGACTTATGCTATGAAAATAGGAGGTTAGAACTATTAGACTAGCTCATGAACCTTGAGAGAGGGCTTGGGTGGTTTTAATGATGCAACTGACCATCTGTGAATACTAGCATAACTTGGGAAGGTGAGGGCTTAACTTGATTACTTAGTTTATCTTAGGTCTAATCATAGTCCCTTTGTTTTTGCTTTAGTGGTTTAGTTCTGTTTTCCATCCCTGTTTGTTTTGCGTAGCTCGAGACGTTGTAGTTAGCCCTGGTAGTTGGAAACACAGCAACCTATGGACAACACCCAGAGTATTCAATGATACACCTTGCACTTGGGGTTTATAAATATTAAAACTCTGTTTTTTTCCCCCCTAACAAGTTTTTGGCGCCATTGCCGGAGAGTTGGTGTTTTTCAATATCGGGGTTTATTTGAGCATTCGAGGCTAGGCCTTTTTTTAAAAAAAATCCAAAAAATTTAAAAATCCAAAATTTGAAAAAAATCGAAATGGCTAGTTTCCATTTCCCTCAATTTGAGCACGAGTCTTTTTGGCAATATTTATCTCGATTTAATGATTACTGTGCTTAATATGTGCATTTCATCTATGAAAAATGGGAAATATATGATGTTGTGCTTGAGGGGATAACACATGAGACCTGA
Source organism: Lophocereus schottii (assembly GCA_002740545.1). NCBI lineage: Eukaryota > Viridiplantae > Streptophyta > Magnoliopsida > Caryophyllales > Cactaceae > Lophocereus > Lophocereus schottii. The sequence continues at coordinate 13,002 of NCQV01069174.1, forward strand.
GCCGCCCTTGAGTCCATTTGTTATGGTAGTTTGTGTTCCTTAGATCTAGATGGTATGTGGGACTTATCTGTGTATTTGGCCTGGTATCAGTGGTACCATGTGATTGCTAGTGAGTCTTTTGAGTGCCCTGCCCCTACTTCTTATGATTTTCATGCTTATTCTCCTCCTGTGTGCTCTTATTGCTCATCTTTTGACCATAATGCGAATTCTTGTCCCTATTATGATATCTCCGATGAATGTTGTGCTAAGCTTGATGCCATGATACAGACAATGAATGAGCGACTTCAGAGTTTTGTTGGTAAGATGAAGGAGAGTGGCCTATTGTATGAGACCGACCCTAATCCATCTTCTCCTAGACTTGAGATCAGTCTCTATGATGATTATGAGTCTTCCCTTCCCCTGGAGTCGACTTTTATTGATGTTACATCCTCCATCGACCTTGGGGAAGTGTTTGAGCCTCCCTTGACTCCTTCATCACTTGTCCCTCCATCCTTACCTAGCACACCTAGAGAGACTACTGAGTGTACCTTGCGCTTACTTTCTTCTCCCCTCCCTTTAGCTCAGTGCACGGGGTTAGAGATGGGTGAGCCTCCTAGGGGGTAGCGCTAGTTTTGTTGAGGATGATTTGCTTGATTGGTCGGGAGATATCACACTATTAGAGCCTTCTTCTGAGGAGTTGTACAGTGATGATATGAGGATTAGTGCAGCTGCTAGCATTGAGCATATTGATCCAATTTGCACCAAGCCACTTCACTTGAGCCCCATTTCATCCCCCTTCCTTCCAACCAAGCCCTCTCACTTGTATGCATTCCATGAGTCCCTAGGTGACATTCGAGGGTATAATCCCTCCATGGACCCTTAATGTGCATATCTAGAGGATATGCCTAGAAAAATTGAGTAGACCACTTTCTTTGATTATTATTTCAATTTTTCTATGGCATTTGATAAGTCTAAGTGGGCACTAACTCTATTTGCTACATCTTTACTAGTGTTCTCTTACTTACATCACTTTGAGATGCATGCAAAGCCACATGATAAGCTCTTGAGAGCTCTGACAGCATCCGAGTTGGAGAGGCAAGTTTTGAGAGATAAGGAGGACTGGCTGATGCTCCTCAGGCCTCCACAACACGATCTTAGAAAGGCATAGTTTGGATGCATTCAGTACCCGACCTGGTATAATCGTTCTCAATCTTCCCCCTTCTTTTCATTTTTTATTTTCTCTCTTTTTGTTTTTGTTTAGTTGTGGATATTAGGGTTGTACTTTTGTAGTGATCATTTTGAGGAGAAATTTGGTATGTTGTTGAGCCATTGATGACTATGATCATCATTTTTGTGTTTTTGTGGATATTTGTGTGTTGTGATTAGTGGTGTTGATGGATTGGTATATCATTGTTTTTGGTGGTTAGTTTTGTATATATGTGTGGTCTTGTTTTTGATTTGGTGAGTGTTTTTGGGAGTGTGCTAGCTTGTATATGTGTGCAGGTTTAGTGTTCTTGTGTGTCTTTGTTTTGTTTTGTGCGTTTTGTGTGTGAGTTTATTTTCTTTGTTTTTATGTGTTTTGTGGTTGGTGATGACTCTCAGCTCCCAATGAGGACATTGTGAGATTCTTATTCTTATTTTTGTGAAAAACTTTCATTTTTGTGTAAATTTTTCAATTTTTCTCTTTTTTGTATAATTTTTCCCCTTTTTTGGGCTTGAGGGAAGTTTTGTACTATTTGATCAACCTTGATCTCCGGTACCTTGGCTATTAGCTCGTATATAAATGTAATGTGCATGATAGATATTTGTCCTAAGTCTGTTATTTTAGACCTCAGTTCTAACCCTAACGGTCCACTGTAATTTTGCAATCCAGTACTGATTTATGTATTATCATTATCTTACATTGTTAATCTTTCATGATCAGCTTTCCCACTTATCTAATGTATAGTTGCCTTTGTATGTGCTTGCATCCCTTTTCCAAAAGCAAAAATAAAAACAAACAAACTCATGCGCTACTGGGTGCATCCCTTTGAGTGTGGTAAAAGTTTGGAATGAAAAAGAAAAGGAAAGAAAAAAGTGAGGAAGAAAAGAGTTTGGAATGACAAGTACCCCTTTGAGGCATGCACTACTGGGTGCTACCCTTTGAGGTAATACTGCTACTGGGGAAGCTTGTTTTCTATGCTAGCAAATCAATAAGGTAGCTTGTGTTAATTAAGTAGGATTGAGTTTGATTTTGGTAAGCGAAAGTTTTAGGGTGATGATACACTTACACACCAGACACTAGGATGGATTCAATGTTCTCATGCATCATGGGGTGGAAAGTTGATATCTAGATGCCATTTTTGAGATAGTGTGTCCTGAAATACATATAATGCTTGTGTACAGACTGATACTTAAGTTACTAGGGGGTTTTGGTCGATCTGATTGTGTACAGTTATTCCGATGTATGTTTTGTGTTTTGCCTTTTTTATTTTTCGATTTTTGTTTCTCTTTTCTTTGTTTTCCTTTTTGAGATTTTTTGAGTATATCTTCTGCAAACCCTCATGAGACCTCATTCGTTCACTTGGGGGAACCAAGGGGTTCAAAGGGCTTGTTGCATACGCTAAATGCAATCGTGATTCCTACGAAAGTGAGTTAGGTTCTTAAGTTAGTTTTTCTGTTATTTTGCTCAAGGATGAGCAAAAGATACAAGTGGGGGCATTTGTTAGACAATTTGACGTGCCTCTTTCACCCACTTTTAGCCCGTATAATAACTTACTCCTTAGGATTTTCACTTGTTTTATTTTTGTTTTGTAGGAAATAATTTCAAATCGAGCAAACGTCGTGAAAAGGAGTGAAAACGGGACAAAGCGAAGAAAAACAGTAAAAACAGGCAAGAAAGAACACTAGGGGGGCTAAACCACTGGGCCAGAGAAGGGGCGCGGTGGAGCCGTGCCACTTGGCACGGTCGTGCCCCTTGGGCCGTCGTTTTGTCTCGCGATTCTATTCAAAGTATCCTTCACCATTTTGTTCGGCGGGTCGTTTGGGCTTCTCCTGGGGCGATTCTTAGAGTAGTTTAGGTTAGGTTTTAGTCAATAAAAACCTCAATAGGACGATTAGATTAGGATTGTAGTTGGTATTTTAGGATTTAAGCTTGTGCGTTTCCAATTCTTCAATCGATTCAAGTATAAGTTTCTCTCTTTCTCTCTCTCTCTTTATTTCACGTTTTTGTTCTTATTTTGATTTTGTTAGTTTAATTCTTGTATTTGATTTGCTTCGTTTGAATGTTTAGTTTTTATTATGATTTTGTGTTTCCTTTAGTTTTCATTGGTGCTAGTTTAGATTAATTCCTCTTTGGTTCATGTTTATGTTCTTATTTGCTAGTTCATGTTTAGTTTAGGTTTTCATGTTTTTGTGTCTGATTAGTCGTTAATCTTGATTGATTAGATTGTGATTAGCCGTTGATGGCTGATTAACCTTGTTTCTACCTCAAGCCTCCTCTGTTTGTGCTTAGAATTTAGATTGTGATTAGCCGTTGATGGCTAATTACATACTTCATAGATATCAAAGAACTAATGAAAATTGAGGCTGCACTTAATACATTAAACCCTTGCAATTAGTCAAGCTTATGAGGTTAAACTTGCTGATAAGTAGGCTTGATTTTCCTATTGCCAAGTAAACTTTCTATTGGTTAGACTTCTCTAACAAGTTAGAAAAATCCTTGAAAATTAAGAAGTAAAGATTTTTGTTGATATGCCTAAAACCACTATAGCTAGAAGCAGTGTAATTCCTTTAATTTGGCAATTATTGAGCAAAGCAAGATGATAAAATGGAACAATAACTTTCCTCTCACTATCATAACTTTTACCGACTTAAAATTAAATCTACACAAGTAGTAATAGAGATTAGCATAAAGCGTTAAAACCTAATTTGAAAATTTAAGTAATATAATTAAAAGCCTAGTCAAACCCTTCAATTTTAGTCATCAACATAGACAACCATAATTATTGTATTCATGCAAAGTTGGCATGCAAATAGATGAAAGAAAAAGGGTAAGAAATAAAGCAAAACGTTTGTGCTGAATCCTAGACAAAGTATGTGGTCTAATCACATGCTATCTTCTCATCAAGTGTTAAGATCTGAAACCCTAAATTTTGGAAACATAGAAACATAAGTAGATAATGAAGGAAACAGGGAGGGTAAGAATGGCGAAATTGTTCAATTTGCAAGATCTTAAGGTGCTTTGTTCATCTACCTTGTAGCTAGCATAATCTACATCTGAGTATCCAATGAGATTGAAATCTCCATCTCTGGGATACTATAAACCAATGTCCTTAGTTCCTACAAGATATCTAGAAATTCCTTTGACAGCTATTAGATGAGACTCTCTAGTGGAACTTTGAAACCAAGCACATAGGCTTACATTGAAGATAATATCTAGTCTACTTGCTATTAGATGAAGTAATGAACCAATCATATCTCTGCAGACCTTTTCTGACACTGACTTACTGCTTGGATCAAGCTCCGACTGTGTATTCAATGCTATTGGGCTGCTGGTAAGCTTGGTATCATCAAGTTTGTACTTCTTCAAAAGTTTTTTCACATACTTACCCTAGTTAATAAATATACCATCTTGACATTGCTTGGCCTTAAGCCTTAGGAAGAAGTTGGGTTCTCCTACCATACTAATCTTGAACTCCTTACTCATCAAATTGGTTTTTTTTGGAGGGGGGGGGAATCAATAAGTCTAACATACTATTTCAAAACTAATTCCTAAAACAAAAGCAAGACACATAGATGATTAGATTAACAAAACAAAATAAACTAAATAAAAGCAGAACCATATTACCAAAAAAAAAAAAAGAAAGGCCAAAAGGACTTAAAAACAAGAAGTCACATAACATAAAAAACTAAAAAGAAGCACAAAAACAAAGCACAAGCATCATTTCCTTTTTCTGACTTTTTAATTTTGAAAGCACAATATTTTCGGGAAAGATGGATGAATATAAAACAAAATCTAAGTTAAACAGCTAAATTAAAATGGTCAACGTAAACAACTAATACTAGTGAAGCAATTAAACCAACTACTAAGCAACTAGATTAATCAACTAAATTTAACAATTGAATTAAAATTACCATTAAGTTAAACATAAACAATTAAATTAAACTACTCTAAGCAATGAAAGAAAGCAATTAAGATAACTACTAAGAAACTAAATTAATAACACGACTATTCAAAAGCAATTAAAAATTTAAACTAGCAATCAATTTCAACACCATCCCCGGCGATGACGCTAAAAACTTGTTGTATCTTGGAACTATGAAAACAAGCTACAAGTGTACGACCGTACTTGTAGCACTTTACGGGCCGTCCATAGAGATGAGTTAAATTAATTACTAGAATTATACTGCTAAATCAAACCAAATCAATTCAAACAACTAAAATTAATGTCAAGTAATAACTAATAGCAAAGACGCTTACAAAAATCTAATCTATAAGTAGTGTGTGAAACCGAAACTAAAACTAATTGAAGAGGAAAGAAAGAGATTACCTTGATCACTTGAAATTAATAAAGAGAATTTTGAATCATAATTAGAAAATTAATGCAGAAAAGAATCCGAATCTTAAATGATTAACCACTGTGAAACTTCAATATCCACCTTTGACTTGAAAGAGTAATGAAGATTGAAACTTTAAATTAACAAGAATTTTTTGGAAGACTAAAATTAGAACTAATAAGCTTTAATTGAAACTAACAGTAGAAAACTTTGAATTGAAACTAGAACAGTAGAACTAGAAAAATTAAACTAAAATTAAAACTAGAAAATTGAAACTAGAACATGAATTTGACATTAAATTCAACCCGAAAGAATTCCCACAATTGCAATAATGTCTCAAACTCTAAAATTAATGCTATAAGAGAGTGGGAAAGAAATTGATGATTTACAAGCACCCCAAGCACCCCTATTTATACTAGTGACAATATATTTAAACTTTCCTAATTACAACAGTTTTCCGAATTCCTAAGCAATTATTTTCTACTTTCTTAATTCCACCCAATTTTCAATAACTTAAAAATTTTGGAAAATATCACATGCTTGCATAAATTCAGCCACCTTTCTTGTTTCGTGGGACTGCTTGAATCATCTTTGGGTAGCTAGGTGGGTCGTGCATGGAACAAGACTAGAAGGAGCACTAGGTTGCTTTGCTCGAGATTGTATTTGCTTGATCCATTGCTTATCACATGTCTTTTACGCCATAATTTCATTAAATCTTTATTTCCCATAAAATCACAAAAATTAAATAAAAACTAAAATTAATCTCGATTACAAGTAACAACTAAGTGACTAGGAGTAGTTAATAGGACAATTTTGGTGCCCAAACAAATACCCCCACATCAAGATTTTGTTCGTTCTCGAGTAAAATAAAAGAAAATAAAGACCTAGCCTAAGACACCTAACTCACTTTAGAAGGAATCACGATTGCACTTTGCATGTGCCGCAAGCCCTTTTCCCTAGGTTCCTTCTAGTGGACAAGTGTGGTCTCATGAGAGTTTGCAAAAGATATACCCACAAAATCTTTGAAGAAGGAAAGAAAAGCGAAAAGAAAATAGAAAATTTTTTTAAAATTTCTCAAATATAATTATAGAAGGGGAGCCTTGGAGCAACGGTACAGTTGTCTCCGTGTGACCAAAAGGTCACGGGTTTGAGCCGTGGAATCAGCCACTAACAAAGTCAGGTTAAGTTGCCTACAATTCACCCTTTGGGTGGGGCCCTTTCTCGGACCCTGCGTGAACGCGGGATGCTTGTGCACCGGACTACCTTTTTTTTTTCTCAAATATAATTATACAAAGGGAAAAAAATTGTGCACACTTGACCAACAAATCAAACCTAAATATAAGATTATATACAAGCATAGTGTACATATCAAGACTCTTAGTCTCCAAGCATGACACCTACACACAAATTTTTCACCCACGGACCATCGAAATTGTGAGTCCATCCTAGCACTCAATGTGCAAATGTACCATCACCCTATAATTTGACCTTACAATGGTTCAACTCAATCGTACTTGACTACTTTATTAACTCATTGACTTGGGAAGTAAGCTTTCCTAGTAGTAATATTGTCTCAAAGGACAGCATCTAGTAGCGCATGCCTTAAGGATTACTTGTCATTCCTGACTTTATAACTTGTTATTTTGATTTTTGTCCCTTTTCTATTTTTTTAACTTTTTTTGGCTACATAAAAAACCAAGTGGGAGAATTAAACCATGAATACCTAAAACCCTAAGATGGTGTAATATAAATCAGGATTAGACTCCACATTATAATGGGATGACAGGTTCAGAACTGGGATATAGAGTGACACACTTTAGTCTAAGGTTTACCATGCACACTGCAATTATATACATACCAATAATAGGTCACAAGGGGTCATAGTTACGCAAGATGTACAATTCCCCAAAAATCACATAAAAATAGAAAATCTTGTTGGTTTTTCGAAAATTTTCCTCATTTTGTTTTTTCTTTTTCAAAAATTTTAAAGCATAAGTTCCCTTCTCCCACACCAAGATCACATAATGTCTACATTGTGGAAGAATGAGCATCTAAAGAACATAATAAAATAAAAGGTACAATACACAAAATATACAAGGGATAGAAGAATAATACCAAGTCAGGTGCAGAATTGCACCTAAGTCATGGTCTCTTAAATCCATTTAGATAGAGGCTAATGAAGCATCAGTCACTCCACACCAAGCTGGAGATTACTACTCAAACTAAAACCCATTAGTGATCGTAGTAGCTGATCAAATAAACAAGAACAACTCTTAACAAGATAAATATAGTAAAAATAAAAGAGTTGGTGCCAAATTGAGTATATCCATAATGTCAACACAGCACAATTGAGGACTCGTTTCAACTTATCAAATTGTTAGGCCCAAATGTCAAACGAAGAGATATAATCAAACTTAGCCAACCAGTGGGTTATCGGCCTAGAAATTTGATCGTCATGAATGAACTGTCTAGGTAAAATAAGGGGTACTAAGTTAAGTCCTTTACTGTCAATGTGCTCTAAAGTCTAGTCCAAATTAACAGTCATAAACACAAAGTTCTTAGATTCTAAAAATTCAAAAACTTGGATTTGTTGAGGACACGGTCACTGATGATGGGGTCAAAAGAAAAGAATTTATATTAAACACAAAAACCCACATCCAGACCTTCACTTTCATCTAGCCCATATGAAAAAGATTCATATTCAATACAAAGAATATATATCATCATCAAATTCTAAATTAGGGGGCTCAACCACCACCTCACATGTTTCCTGTAAATAACTATCTTCTGATTCATCTATATCACGATGCTCATCTTCAGTTGTGATTTTCATATTTAACTTACTGGCATTCTCAAATTCTTTACCCTCTTTAAATGCAAAAGAGTTATTAAAAGGGGCTGGTGGGTCGACAGAAATTAGGACATCCTTAGTGACATTTCTAGGTCAGCTAAATTCAGGTCTAAGGTTAGGGGATAGAGACACAAAGTGGGAACTCTCTTGTTATCGGCTAGAAAAAGAAATATCATCATGTAAATCAAGCCTAGCAAGATAAGAGGGCTCAAGATCATAAAAAAGACTAACTTCAGGTTTAGGAGATTCTAAAATAGAGTCAGGCTTATTATAATCGGCCCTATTCTGATTGAAATAGTGAGAATGTTCAACAATTCTTGCTTTCATAGTCTCTACTATTTTATCAGCCATTCGTTTGTTGTCTTTCCAAGACTTACACATGCAGGATCTATGTAATCATGATAAGGACAATTATAACCATTATGATCAAAAGACTCACAATAATCACACAAAATAGCGGGCACACAAGAGCAATATTGGTGGTCATGTGAATCTATAAAGTGATCCTGGTTGTGAGGATTAGCAGGAAAAACATACTCACCATGGGTGGAGTATCCTAAGGTCCCTCTAGCTTGTTCAAACTAACAAGTGTCCCAACAAAAAAATCTCAAACCGAATCATGAGTTCTCGATAATAATCCTAATAAACTTCCAGGACATATAGACTCAACATGACCTCAGAATTCAACATTTAGGCCCATAGCAATGACCTCACAAATTTTTCATTTTTGAAAACATTGGTTCAACTAAGCAAGAGAATCATTAAGTCTCAACAATAACTCCAAAAGGTTCATAGTCAAATTGTGGAAATTTTAAACTTGGCATTCTTGAAATTCTTTTTTCAATTTTAAGAGTTTTTCAATGTGTTTTTTTTACATTTTGAATTTTATTTCACTTTTTTAGGGGTTTTTTAAGCGGGGAAATCAATGATAAAAAAAAGACACTTGGACGATTAAATTAACAAAACAAAATAAAATAACAAAAATAAAACTATATTACCAAAAGACAAGAAAGACCAAAAGGACATAAAACATTAGAAGTAACCTAACACAAGAAACCGAAAACAAGCACAAAAACAAAGCACAAGCATCATTTTTCGATCCTAATTTTTTCTTTGAAAGCACAAATTTTTTTTTTTTGGAAAGATCGATGATACTAAAATAGAAACTAAGTCAAACTACTATATTAAAATGACTGACTTAAACAACTAACACCAGTAAAGCAATTAAAGGAATGACTAAGCAACTAGATTAATCAACTAAATTTAACAATTGAATTAAAACTACCACTAAGCTAAACATAAACAACTAAATTAAACTACTTTAAGTAATTAAAGAAAGCAATTAAAACAACTATTAAGAAACTAAATTAATATTACAACTATTCAAAAGCAATTAAAAATTTAAACTGGCAATCAATTTCAACACCATCCCCAGCAACGATACCAAAAACTTATTGTATCTCGAAACTACAAAAGTAAGCCACAATTGCACAGCAGTAGTTGTAGCACTTTACAAGTCGTCCACAGAGATGGGTTAAATTAATTACTAGAATTATACTACTAATCCAATCCAAACTAAATCAAACAACTAAAATTAATCTCAAGTAATAACTAATAGCAAAAGAAACTTACAAAAATCTAATCTATAAGCAGTGCATGAAACTAAAACTAAAACTAATTGAAGAGGAAAGAAAGAGAATACCTTGATCGCTTAGAATTAATGAGGAGAATTCTGAATCATTATTTTAATGTCATTGCAAAAAAAAATCTGAATTTTGAAAGACTAACCACCATGATATGTCAATATCCACTACCGACTTGAAAGAGTAGTAAAGATTGAACCTTTGAATGAAAAAGAATTTTTGGGAAGACTAAAATTGAAACTAATGAACTTGAAGTGAAACTAAAAGTAGAAAACTTTGAATTGAAATTAGAACAGTAGAACTAGAAAAATTAAACTAGAACTAGAACTAGAAAAATTCAAACTAGAACATGAATTTGAAATTAAATTCAACTTGAAAGAATTCCTACAATTGCAATAATCTCTCAAACTCTAAAACTAATGCCATAAGAGAGAGAGAGAGAGAGAGAGA
>NCQV01069188.1:0-12749 GCA_002740545.1 Lophocereus schottii
CCCCGACATTTTCTACAAGCATTACAGCCTTACAGGTGGTTCTGTGAATTCTTCAGTCTCGGTAACTCAGTTGCCTCCTGCTCCGCCATCAGCGGTCGATGAAGTTGAAGCCATACTGGAAGATAAGATTGTTAGTATTTGTACTAGAGGTTTTCAACGATTCTTGGCCTGTTGTAAAGGCCGTCCCCAATTCGATAATTCTAGGGTTCATGAGGAGGATATGCCTGGCATTGCTCTTGATTTACTGGATGGATACTCTCCGAGGGCAAGTTTTTCCAAGCCAGGGAGAGACGATGGATTCATCAAGACTTATTTTAGAAAGAAATATAAGAATAATAATCAAGATATTTGATTATAGTTTATTATGGTTTCCTATTTCTATTAGGATTAGCATTATACTGTCCAAGTCTTATTAGGAATATTACACTTTCCTATTTCTATTAGGAGCCGTATTATTTCGTATTAGGAAGGTTATGCACCTATAAATAAGGGGTCTATGTACCTTTGTTAATGATCTATCATACACTATTGAATTTTTTTTTTTTGATAAGGAAAAAGAGTAAAATATATTAAACTGTAAAATATACAAAGGGATGGATGCACGCAAGCATCCTACAAAAGGATTATGTACACCCTAGATGGAACCTATAAACAAAATCAATTACATCAAAAGAAGAATCACAAAAGTTCCCACTATCCATAAAATCAAATACACTATTGAATATTGAATGAATATTGATTTGAGCATACAGATGCCAATCCCTCTCTTCCCTCTTTCTCTCTAATTTTCTCCCTTTCTTCCCTTTTTCTCTACCCAATCTCTATCACTCCCCCCATGGCGCTTCTTATAAGAGCGGAATGCATTTGGGAGCTTGTTCTGGAGAGATTGCATAAGAGATTGGCAAGGTAGAGGCCAAAGCTTCTGTCCAAGGGAGGGAGGTTGGCTTTATTTAGGAGCAGGCCATGGGCTTCCGATTTATTTTGTCATTGTTCACCATTCCAACTAGCACTACTGGCCGTTTGGAGAAAATCATGACACCTTTTGTGATTCAACAGTGAAAGCAATAATGGTTTCCACTGGGTAAATTGGGAAGATGTTTGCTTTCCATCTGTTAGTGTGGGCTAGCTTTAGGCCCTTCATAAGATGAATGTGTCTCTTAAAAGCAAGAGGCTCAAGGTTAATGTAAGTACTAAGACCAAGTGGCTTTGGATTTTTGCTCAAAGTAAAGCGCTCTTTAGAAAAAAAAGGTCAAGGCGAGATATGGGGCTGACAATCCGACATGGCAGCCCAGGAAGAGTATGCATGGGGGTAGGTTGTTGGAAATCCATCCCTGCAGGCTTGAAGCTTATCAATCCCTAGTGTATTTTGAGGTGCAGAATGGGTCTAAGGTATTGTTTGGTGCATGACCAATTTCCTAATCTTTTTAGGATGGCCAATTTGAAAGAGGCTAATGTGCAAAAGGACATGGAATGGTGATCTCTAAGGAGCCTAAATGACTTAGAAGAGGATAGTGTCTGCATTCATTGGATTTACCTGCAAAGACAAAGGTGCAATGTTGGTCTTCAAGGGAAACGACTCTCAGAAATCTTTTTTCCTTTTGGAAGGAAGAGGAGGTATTGATGAAATTCTGCAGCCTTATGACTTGGAGGGGTCTTGCACTGTTAGGCTTCTATGAAAGGATTGATGGACGATCTAATTGTCTTCATTTCCCTGCTGAGGCCATTTGAAAGTCTAAAGCTCCCACAAAAGCCCCTTTTTTTGGGTTTCGGCGACTATTAAAGGAAAGGCTCCCACCCAGGACATGCTAAAAAGGAGGAATTTCAATAAACCTAATAGATGTTCAATGTGCCGTGAGGAAGAAGAAATGGTCAACCACCTTATCCCTTGCTGGTGGATTTCTTTGTTTTGGCATTTAACTCTCACCTTTGATTGGGTTTAGTTGGCGGTTCAACCATCGAATGTCAAAGACATGTTTGTGGCTTGAAAAAAGAGGAAGAAGAGGTGGGTCTTCACAATTTGGAAGATACTTCCTTTGGCCATTTGGTGGACCACATGAAAAGATAGCAATAGTCGGATTTTTTTGTGCAAAGCTTTACCCAATGAAGCTTTGGAGCTCCACTATCTGAAAATCTTGTATGGTTGAAGTCAATCGCTCAATATTGGAAAAAGTCTACTATTATAGATTTTGTAGATAGCATTATGCATGAAGACATAAAGGCACGATTATTTTTGTAACTACCCTTTATACATGGTTGACATAACTTTGTGCCTTCTTTATATTTTTTTTTTTTTTGGTTACTCATCATCACACATGCGCGCGCATGCACGCACACGCATCTATATAATGTATACACACACGCTCGTGTCTGTACAGACATTCTTTTTATGTCTCTCTCTCTCACACGTTTCTATACTTGATCGAGCCTCAAGCCATGAGGGAATACTTTTGCAGAGACAATGTAAATTATTTCTCAGAATGAGAGAATTAAACAACACCATTACAAGGGTATTGAAACCAACTATTAAGTTTTCATCAAGTAGCTATTCAATTGAATGAATGATTTATCTTAGAATGAGGGGAGATTTTACATATAAGTGTGCGAGAAAAATATATCTATACATCAAGATGCTCTAAGCCCTAAAATTAATGACACGATGAATACCATGACAGTTTCAACACTTCATACTATGGGGTCAGATCCGACCTAGCACTAGCCTTCAAGGTTAACATGACATGTAGGGCTCAGTGGTGTCTTCGGGGTTTAATCTTGATTTCATGTATCAAACATGTATACGGAAGAATAACCAAAATTTCACAACAATTGTCCCTTCGTACAAAAGCAGTTTATATCAAAAATTCTAACGATGTGCAACAAAGAAGCATGGACTCTCCCTCAACCTACATATTCATGTCGGACACCAACACTGTCGTATGCTGCTTGGCCACTCTCAAACACATGCCAAATACACGGTTGACGTAAAGAAATTGGATTTTATTATTGACATTTAAAGGGTGCACGATATGAGCAACTTGTTTTTCGCATCCAAACAGGACCCCGTCTAAGGCTAGAAGCATTGAACAAATTATTAGTACACAAGTAATCAAGTAAATGTTTTTTCATCAGCATGTGTCCATCATATGTGTCATCTGGTTTTTTTTTTTTCCCCAAATAGCAGAAAATCACATGACAGTGTCGTGTCTCTTAGAAGTGTTTGTGCTTCTTAAATGTGCAGGACTAATGCCAAGGGAAGGGAACTTCAGACTATAGTTGGCAATATAACCCAAAGCAACATAAACTACTCAAAGCACAACCCCACTTAAGGCCTGTTTTGTCATTAATAAATGGGTTTAACCGGGTATAGGGTGATTATAAAAAATATGGGTATGGGTATAAGTATGCGTAGGGTTTGGGTATAAGTTTATCACCCAATTAGCACCTATTTAAAACCCATTTTGTAGTAGGGTTTGCGTATAAGTTTATCACCCAATTAGCACCTATTTAAAACCCATTTTGTAGTACAACATTTCTAATATGATCTATCCCTTGAATTTGGGATTATTATGGTATAAGAACTCGGGAAATCACTGCTTTACCTATATTTTTATAATAGAACCTGAGTATTGATTAGTATTTGTGAGTGAAATATTCAAAACTTCTGCGGTTAAAAAACTGAATTGAATATTAGCATCTTTCACTCATTACATGTGCCCAAAAGAACCTGAAAACCTGTAAAATGCTATTTCCCAAAGCCCAATGCGTAAGCGCATCGGTATCGGCATTATTTTTGAAACGAATACAGGTGAGCTGCGACCCAACCTACCATTGCACGATTGCTCTGTACTAGCAAATACCCAGAGACTATAGGAGATCTTGCCGGAATCAATGAGCAGTATTATTTTTTCAGTATCTTCAATAGATGGGGAAAATAACATAATGAAACCGTTTTTAGAAAAACCAGGCCAAAGTTTTCAATTCAGAAAATCCGTCTATTGAATGTGGCAAAATATAATACCTTTTGGTCCTTTTCCCCAAAAACAGTTTAGAAATAGGAAGAATTTCATTAGAGTCTGGCCAAACAAGCTCATATATATAGATGCGTTGCCCAATTCACCACTAAGCATGAGGTTGTTCAACCCCTTCTCCTGATGATCTTCAGAGTGATCAACTCCAGGTCAGTTCAAAAGCAGCATATCTCAATGGCTGACCTTTCAGGATGAAGTTAGCATCAGCTTTAGATGTTGCAACATATAGGGATGTCTGTATTGGTAATCCATGCTTGTGCACATACTATGGCTTTATATGATTTGCATCCCGAACTCCTATATGAGTTAGAGGTTGCATTCACAGGCTGCGGTAATACTATTTAGAATAGCAAAGTCAATGCTTGAAAGAATGAAAGGTCAAGGTGAAAGGATGAGACAATCCTAAGTAGGTGAGGTGTTCATCCATTCTTCAGAAATACTCTACTCGAGTTAATGGTTTAACAACCAAGCTAATCAAAGGACAAAAATGGGATCGTATTTGCATTAGAAGAAACGAGTGGTTCAGAACAAATGTAGCATTTCACATCACTGGGAAAAAGGGGTATCAAAGCCATTCAGTTAATAACTTAATTGCACTCACCAGATGCAGAAATACCATTAGGTTGATCCTTTTTTCCAGCTGCTCGGACATCCTTTGCATTCCCAGCAGAGGTTGCTGATACTTTGTTATGTGCATCCTTGCTAGTCTGTGAAACAGGTGCAGTTTCAGGTCCCCCTTCACGTTTCTGACGAGCTTGTGCCATAAGCTGCCATTTGGATAGCATATCATCTCCTCCGACGGCAGCTCGGGCAGCCACATTTGCCGCTGTGGTACGCATTTTGTCATCCTCCTCTTTATTTGACTGCAAAAATGCGCAAGGTGTAACAAAGCACTGTTTCGGAAATTGCACCAACAGAATTTAACCTGTGATTCCTACCTTCATCGGCTTCCCACGTCCCTCCTCTTTCTCCTTCTCACCATCAACTCCTGTACTGTTATTCGGCTGTTTAGACCACATTGAAACACAGCACATCACACATGAGGATCCAATTATTTCCAGGAATACAATCTTAAATCTAATGACCATCAGAGATGCTCACGTCATTATTTCTCCGTAGCTTCTCAGCTTCTGCTTGTTTTTTCTCCCATTCTTCCCTGGCTTTTCGGTTTATGGCCAAAATTTGTTCTCGAACATCAGAGGTTACAACAGTATTGTGTCGTGACTTTTCAGAATCAACTCTCTGTAGTAAAATTCTTCGTTCAAGTAACAACCAACCAAAGATTACCAGTATAAGCAGGAAGAAAAAAGGAAGTATACCCGTTTTGACACCCTGATCAGACTGCTTATCAGTCCACGCAGCCTTTCCTCTACACACTAAAGCTGAAATGAATAAGGTTTCTGAAAGCATTCCCAAAACAGGAAATGGGGCAGGCACCAAAAGAACTTACTAGTGAGAGGCATCGCTCCACATCATTGCCTAAATTCTTCAATCCATTTTTTGTCACTGCAAAAACATTGTTTGAACGCAAGTGCAACAGAGCATTACTTTATCCTTCCAACTTATTGATTTAGAAAGTTTCAGAAAACAAGTAACAAGATCGATGACTAACTTATTTCTGCTAATTTCTTCCGCAGAGGAGTCTTTTGAAGAATTAGCCTGTCTTCCTCTTCTTGAACAGCTCTTCGAGAAGCTTCTGAAACTCTGCTATCATCCTTGGAGCCAGAAAATAACTGCTCCTCCTCTTCCTACCGCACATAGCACAATTCTTTTCAATAAACGAATTGCATGTTTTCCCTCACAAGAATGACTAGTAAAAAAGCACTTGAGATCAAATATCCTTACCCTAAGATTAACCCCACTAACAGCAGTAACATCATTCAGATGTTCAATGCTTTGATCAGCGAGAGCCCCAGAAACCTTCTGTTTCTTACTGTAAGAATATAACATAAATACATGATTTTTGAAAACCTAATCCTCGAAGTTGTTAAAACATACTGCTGCGAGATAGTACTAAAACAACTGTAAAAGCTGACCTTGGCAGAGGGGGTGAAGAAGCATGTGAATCCAGTGGCCTTTTCTGAATACCAGATGGCTTTTTAGCTGATGCTTTAGTATTAACCCCAGTTCCGCTCATTGGGCTAGCAGATGTACTCTGAGGCTCCAATAAGAGAAAGCAGACGTAACAGATGGTAAGATAATTGAAAGAGAACATATCAAATAGAATAAACAACTAAGCAAGGAGAGCGAAGGGATGCTTCAGCATGGAGCAACAACAACTGCATACTTGCCAAATAGCAAGTTGGGCAATATTGAGGTCAACCACTCCACAAATCATCAGCGGGCTTCAAATTGAAGAGTACAACACTACAAGCTAGTGAGAACGGGAAAGGCATGCAAGCCAACTTCAATTAACAGCTATGCCTTCCTTACCCTTGCTCATAGCCCTCATGAGTAATAATTTAGAAACGAAAGGAAAAGAAAAGCTGTGGAACACTAAAGTTCAATGTTAATTTCTTAATGTACCCCTTCAATCCTACAACTTGAACAACCCTCACAGTGCATAACTTTAGTTTGAGCCTCATCCACCCTCATTTCCTCCTTCAAAATATCCGTTTCATAGAGTTTCGATAGTTAAAGAATACATATAAATAAATGAATTCTTTCAATGAATGATTCCTAAAAAGATAGCATAAGAAAGAAACAACCCTGAAGCTCTTCAGAGATTTTTTTTTTAGAAAAGAAAATATTAAAAAGTAAAAGCATAACTTACAAACCAATAGGATCCTACATACAAGAGATAATTGTTGTTCCCAAAGTCTTAGGCACTCAGTTACTTAGAACATCCTCCCAAGAAGCATTTTCAAATGGTAAATTAGTAATTTATTAAAAATTCATGCCATTATTGAAACAAACATTAAGGAACATATACGCCAATAGAATGATTGGCAAAAATACCTGGAAATCAGCATCTGATGATGGTGTCAAATGAGACGTCGCAGCACCTGGGGTGGCTGTAGTTGAGGTCCTAGTGGATGAAGGAAAAGCCACCCCAGGATTTTGTCTATCTAAGACTTCATCATTTGATGCACCTGTGACAGCCTTTCCTTGCTCAGCCTGTCCAGCCCCTGAAAAGGCTGGACCCTTAGAAGAAAAACTTGGGGGCTTTGGCTGCTTCTCGTGAATGTGGTCAAAAGGCTCCTGCTTCACATAATCCATGGATGGCAAAGCACCAATATTTTGCTCTTTACCTACCACAGGTTGCCAAGCAACAGGGTTATGCGGCATTGAAGTAGAGGACATGTTTGGCACAGTTGTACCAAGAACTCTGGGGTCACTAAAAGAGTTCTGCCTCTCCACTTTTGGAACATTCATACCAGTCATAGCCTGGCTCGTACCATCAGCACTGGTAGCACCAAATCCTTGATGAAGTTGAACTTGTCTCATTTGAGGATCAAGAGGTTGAGGCCTGACCATTGTGGAGGATGTACTAGCATTCGTGCCAGGATAAGGGTTATATCCGCTCGCTCCATACATGGGAAAGGAACTCTGTGAAAAGTGCAAATGCTGCAATTGCTGTTTCGTAAGTCCTTGAATTGACATTGCTGAACGATCTGACATTTGGTTTGCTTGCGTCCCATGACAATATGTCAGATGCTCCACCTCTCTTGATTTGAAAGCACTGCTGTCAACAATTTTGTGGCTGGAATCTTTCTGTGCCTGCATTACTGAAGCAGGGGGACGAGATGTAACTGCCATTGCAGGAGTACTTTGACCCTTCTGATGTAGCTGTCCAAATGAATAAGGATCTGAGAATTGGGCTGCAGTACCAGCAGGAGGTCTCAGGTGCTGCTGCTGCTGCTGCTGCATTGGGTTCTGTGGCCGAGCCTGAAATTGATTTGGTACTGTTTCTGGATTCTTGTTACCCTGTTATTAACTTATCCGTTAAGCAGCGGCAACAGAGCAAAAGCTGGCAGATTAACAAAGCAAGTTGTTTCCCAATACCTTTGCTTGCATCTTCACAACTGCCAACCGCAGCATTTGGTCCCCCACAATGCTTCTCATAAGTCTGACAAATCCATCTTTGGGTATCTCATTTCTCTAAAATTCACCAAACCAGTTGGACAATCAGGAGGTAAATTATACAACTTCAACACATAGGCTAGGAAAAGAAAAGACAATGAATTAATTGATACAAGAAAGAAGCATACACGCAGTTTTCCGTACAGTGTTTGAAGTTGCATGGCCCTGTCTTTATCTAATTCAGGCAGGATGATAGGTAGCAAGCTTCCAAAAGGTATTTGCTTTGCGCGATTAGCAGAGTTGCCAGGCTGTTCCGGCCCTGGCACAGGTTGGTTACTAAATCTCTGCATGTTAGAGAATTGAGATTCTCTGCCCGAATTAAGCACTCTTTCAGGTTCACGAATCTGAGCATGACCTGTGCCAGACATTTGCAATTGCATCTCTGCAGAAGACTGAGAGAACTCTCCAGAATTTTGTTCAGCCTGACGTCCTTTACTGTCAACTTGCATTGGATTATAGTGCATAGGAAGCCCACTAGGCACCTGAGGACCATTAACATCTCGCTGAACCTCTGCACCAGATACGTGCTCCTTCACCTCCAATTTAGATGACTGCTGCTCTCGTTGCTCTTGATTCGTTAAATCTTGTTGCTGGCATTGGTTGATCTTGTTTTCATCTTGGTTAGAAGGTTGCCATTGAGAATACATGTGAGTCGAAGTTTGGTTGTTCACAGCTGCAGGTTTCAACATATAACATATAAATATCCAACAAAGGGCGTTGATTTCTTCAAACACAACGAGAATCATACACATTTGGCTGAGTTACGTACAACTTTGCCAATTCTCAAGTGCAATACCAACCAAGCAGTTCATTTTAAGGGGCAAGGGCAAAACCCTCACTATAGGACTAAATTTGACCACATGTATTCCCTCCTTCCTTGCCCTACTCTATTGCATTTAGTAGATAATATGTTGATTGTAGTCATATAAGACTAACAGTAAAGTGAAAATTATAGAAGATTCTAGATGGTTAAAGCAACTTTCTTCCTCATTTTCAAGAGCCAAAGTGACTGATTTTCAACCTTATACCCCCATGTTTCCACTTGCTTACCTCATTTCCCGACCTCACGCCCACATGAAAGAGAGAGTATGGAGGGGGCCTGACTGCTGGGAGTGAAAGAAAGGAATTCAAGAATCAGATAAAAATTAAGAGGTTTTCTCACCTCCACCTACAAACACAACTTTTCCGAGTATCACCTTCCTTCTCCCCATCTCCATTTAAGGCACTTCAAGAGCTACCAAAGAGCATTCAACAAACCTCATTCAAGCCTACACAAGTTCTCAATTCAAATGGATTTTTCCCCCTTCCACCTCAATTAAAAAATGCTTTAAGAAAACTTTCGAATTTCAAAATGCACACGGGAAATGCCACAGATTTTCATGATTTTTAGGTAAATGTTTAGATTCTTTCAAATACCACATCATGTTAATAATTCTGACGATGTTCTTAGACTGGCAGATCTGCAATTTTTATCTTGATCATGTAAATAAGAATACAAGTCAAAACCAGTAAGAAAGAGCATGAATTTGTGACTTGACTACAATATTCAAAGATGAGGAGCCATTGAGGACCTACATTTTCACTTTTTAATTTTAAGTTGAGGGGCAAAAAAGTTTGGTAAGTACCAGCCAGTTCAACCAGAAAACCCCTAGCACGCACAGTCTTTTTTTATATTGAATTTGGGGTTGAAACGTCAAAGCACTTAGATAGCTCTAAATGAACAAGGTCAAGTTGTACCACCATTAAGTAATTGTCTCTAACCATATAAAGTTATCAAGAAATAGAGTTGAAATCTTGAAGGACATTTCTTTACCCTCAAAAGTACATCCATTCCTTTCCGTCCAAGTAGTCCATCAACTAGCCATAGGAAGCATCTTCTACACTCCCGAAACCCAATTCTTTTTCATCCTTCTTGTCCCAGCCACCAACACATATTTGACATTCAAAGGTTGAACCCAGGTAACACCCATCAAGGAGAGAGCCAAATGCCGAAGCAAGGGGATCCAACAACAGTCCACAAGAAGGCGGTGGATTGATTCTTTCCCTCATGGAAAATAAAGCACCTACTTGGCTCATAAAAACTTCTTCTTTTAAATATGTCTCCGTGGGAATTTCTCTTTTGGCGATCGCTCAAGCAAAAAAGGAAGCCTTCAGAGACGCTTTTCACTTCCAAATGGCCTTGGATGGAAAATCATGACAACTTGACTGTTCATGAAAAGTATTACAATTTACAAAAACCCTTGATGCTAAAAAACCCCTTAGAGTCATCTGACAATCTCATGGTTACCAATGTCATCATTACCTTGAGGCAAAACATTGTTATCAGCAAGCAAACCAAGAAGCTTGCAAACAATATCTTATTCCCGATCAATAGGGCTTCTCAAGAGAGATAAGTCTGGTCCTCATTCCAAGATTCACTTCCTGAACCGTTGCTTCTTTGAAACGAGCCATCCTAAAAAATTACACAAATTAAGTCTTCAGAAGATGATCCCCACACCAAACATCATGCCCAAAACAACACGCTGAATCCATTTCGGGCCTCAAAATGCACAAAGGATTTGAAAAGCTCCAAAACTGCCAAGACAGATCTCCAGTATCCTACCCCATGGGCATAAAGACTCTTTAAACCACCCTAAATTATCAAACCCATATTTAGTTGTGACCACATTTTTCCAATGAGCATCCTCCTCTTTCGAAAACCTCCAAATCCATTCCTTCCTAAAAGCACCATTCATCTGACGAAGAGGCCTTATACCTAACCCTCCCTCTTGCTTAGGACGGCACACTTCTTCCCAATCGACTCAATGAAGACCATTACCAGTTTCATTGTTGGACCAAAGAAAAGTCTCCACGACTTTCTCTAAGTAACAACCAATGCCGGTAGGAATGGTAAACAGATAC
Source organism: Lophocereus schottii (assembly GCA_002740545.1). Classification (NCBI taxonomy): domain Eukaryota; kingdom Viridiplantae; phylum Streptophyta; class Magnoliopsida; order Caryophyllales; family Cactaceae; genus Lophocereus; species Lophocereus schottii. The sequence continues at coordinate 11,010 of NCQV01069188.1, forward strand.
ATGATAAAATAGAGAGGCAGACTCCATTGAGTGCTTTGCAATAAAGTTAATCTCTCCCTCTAGACAAAAAGTTTAGATTTTCACCCTGAAAATCTTCTCCAGAACCTCTGCACTACTGGTTCTCAAATCACTTTGCTCTTACCATAGTTAGAGCCAAGGATAAGAAGATGGAAGATAATCAACACCACGTCCAAAGAAATATGCTATGGAAACTATAGAACCTCACCAATGGGATGAGAACACTTTTAGATAAGTTGACTTTGAGCCCCGACATCACTTCGAAAAGCAGAAGAATACATCTCAGATAACCCGTTATTACTCTCATCATGCTCACAAAAAAATCGAAGTATCATCAACGAGGAGTAAATGGGAAGTCAAAACATCCCCAAAGGAAGACCAATCAATGTGAATACCTTCTAAAAAGCCTATTTAATTTGCTTTAGTCACCAACCTACTCCGGGTCTCCATCACCAAAATAAACAACATAGATAAAGGGTCGCTTGTTGCAATCCTTTTGTTGTAGGAAATGAACTCGTGGCTTCACTGTTAGTTAAAACTAAGATGTAAACAGTAGAGATATAAAAATAAACCTACTTTCGCTGCTTGCTAGGAAAAGCTATTTTTTCGAAAGTGGCCACAAAAAAGTCCCAAGACACATGATCATAAGCCTTTTTGATATCTAGCTTACAAATAACACCATAATGATTTGATGCAAGCGTCAATACACTCATTAGCAATTGGCGCAACATTCAATGTTTGACTTTCCTCATCCTCGAGGCCAGTACTTTAGCCAGAATTTTATACACGACTCCCACTAAACTAATAGGTCTGAACTTGTAAATATCATCTGTCCTAGCCACTTTAGGAAGTAGGCTAGTGAACATGGCAACTGCAGATATGGAGTTTCGTATGCCTGGAGAGCTGATGTCGAATGTAAGTTTGATCATATTGGTGTCGCTAGTAAGGCGACCAGTGAATTGCTTAAGAGGTTCTCCAAAAGACAGATTACAAGTTATTTGCGATTTCAAAGCCATGGTACAGGGAAGGAAACTAGTGGGTGGCTGTTTTGCTACACCCAAGTATAAGGTTTTCCTTTAGCTTGCTTGGCTCAGGAGACATGTTGTGGTTGAGAAGGCATTGCCATTGATCATGCCTTTTGTAAAGAGCTTGATATAGATTGCGGAAATTTTTCAATCACATCCCACATATGGCTCAGGATAGAAATCTGTTTAGATCAAGGATTAAGGATATAGATCATAGGTAGCTTGCCTCTAGTTCTTCCTTTGGCTTTTGTTTGAGTAGAGATTGTTGTTATATTGTACTGGCTATTATTCTTTCCAGCATGTGACGCAATCATGTAGGTTAGTAGATGGACCTTAGCCAGGGTTGTTTTTATCGCACCTCTGTTTGCTTGAGGCATAGTATATCAAAATTGTGGTTTCCCCCTCCTCCAATCGCAAGGTACTCAAGACTTTTACCCTTTATCGATTTTCATATTAATTTATGTTATTTTAAATATTTCGGTCTTGTGTTTACAAAATTATTTTATCAACTGATTTTCAACATCTAAATATCTTTTTAAAACTTTTTATGTGAATTTATTGAAAACGGTCTCTCTACATGCAGTCATGTGCGGAGGGGTAAGGCTGTCCTGTGCTTCTTTCTCTTTGTAGTAGTAACCAAGCAAAGATTTTTAACATAGGTCCAAATGAAACATCTCTAAGCAGTTCAAGGGTAATG
>NCQV01069191.1:17199-31408 GCA_002740545.1 Lophocereus schottii
TTTTTAGAGTGAAAAATAAAGAAGATAGTTTTTTCATTCCAAGAGATAAGATAAAGAGAATAATTTTTTTTCTCTTAGAGAGGTCCCAGTAAGGGGTGCAGGTTCCCTATTCCTTTTTTTTTTCTCTTTCTTTATTTTAATAATAATGAATGCTTTACTTTGGTTGGTTCAAAAATGCAACATCTTATGAAAATAGCTTGATTTATTTGCTATTGTAGGATAGCCCAATAATCCATTATTTCCTATCCACATATCCCATCCTCAAATTTAACCTATTGAGCTCGAGTGTTCAAATTTGACCTATTAAACTAAGAGTTATAAAACATGCAACTTTGAGTTATCAACTCCGGAAATCAATAGTTTTATCCCTGTATTTAATTCAAGACATTAGGAATTTCTTCCTCATATTGATGGGTGGAGCTCTCCACTAGGTGATGTCAAGGTATGCAACTTGCCATATGGTTAGTGCCTAAGGATGGCATTAGCATAGAATTCATTGTAGGCTTCCAGGAACTTCTAGAGGTAAATATACTATTATGGTGGTTGATTCTCCAAGCAATATTTGCCACAACATTGATGATGCTACTTATATCGCAGACTCTTCTTCTAAGAGGTTGTGAGTATTCATGGGGTTCTGACCACCATTGTTGCAGATAAGGACAAAAAGTTTCTATGTCACTTTTGGAAACCCCAATGGAGATTATTATGAGGCAAGTTACTTTTTAGCAGCACTTGCCATCCTCTAACTAGTGGCCAAATGAAGATGATAAACTAGACACTCACTACTTTAGTAAGGGGTATGATAAGCAAGAATTTCAAGGATTTGAAAGTTAAACTTTCCCATGCCGAATTCTCCTACAATCAGGCGCCTTTTATGCTACATCTCATTATCCCTTTGGGATGTGTTATGGCCTCAATCCTATCACTCCTATGAATCTTAACTTCATTCCTTTATGATTACAAGGTGAGTTTTAAAGCTAAAACATAGGATAAAAAGACAAAGAAATTGCATGAGCACGTACAGGAATAAATTGAAAAAGGTAAAAAAAACAAAGTAAGTTTGTGATCAATGAGAACTACTCATCTTGAATTCAAAATGGTAGATCAATGAAAACTTCTCTTCAAGAATAAAGAATGAGGTTACGATTAGTGAGGATGGTCCTTCCAAGGTTGTGCAATAGATGGTAGAAAATGCATACAAGGTTATGCTTTCGGGAGACATGAACATATCCATCACCTTTAATGATGAGGATCTAGCTCCTTACTTTGAAGATGAACTTGATAACATGAAGATTTTAGGGAAAATCCTTCTAAAGAGGGGTGTTTGATGCAGAGCTAGCAACCAAGTCTAGCTTAGTGTACCATTAAGTGGTCACAATGATAACTTACGGAGATGGGCCTCTAGGAGTTGATCCTCTAAGATTTTTACTGTGTTAAAGCCTTTAAAAGATTGTAAGCTGAGGTGGTGGTAAAGTAAGTAGTAGTCATAAGTAAGTAGCTTTGGTATTTTTCCTTTAACGTCGCTTCTGATTTAGTTTTAAGTTTCTAGCTAGAATATTTCTTCAAATTCTAGTTTAGTTTTGGGCAATCAAATGGGCTTTAATTTTTCACAAACTCTATTTGAATGGATATCATTGGAAGTCCCATTTCTAATAAGTCATGACATGGGTTCAGATTGTAAGTATTGCTCATGATGTGGGTCAAAAATCGAGCATGGATTAGTGTAGGTCTAGATATGAACTTTTTTAATTAGGTCTTCTTTTGACAATTAATTATGTGAACCAAGGGTTAATCTCTTTTTTATGATTGGCAGACATCCTTATCTTTTCCCACTGAAAGATATTCTATCTTCTCCTCAATTTAGGTTGGTTGGGAATGCCTCAAATTAAGGGAAGAAACTTTAGCTTGTATTCCAATCAATACTTCCTTTTTTCTTTTCATTTTTTATTGTCCAAGTAGCTAGTTTTCCAGTAATTGACTCATTAGTTGGCTTAAGGATTCGAGAGAAGCGTACCTGACCTAATGAGACCTAATGAGATACACATTGGCTTGAAACTGTTGTAAAATTTTCAAATTTAAAATTTGAGTGAAGTGAGCTTGTTGCTATTGGTGCATAGGCTTTAGAGGGTTAATTTATAGCTTGAGCTAGTCAACGTTCTTATTGACTTTCAAGATTGTTGGTTGTCATGTATTCACATCTTGAGGGTATCCTCTTAGTTCTTCTTGTCAGTTGTAGTCTTCAACTTCATTGGAGTGTCATCTACAAGTTCTAAGCTGTTATTTAGCTAAAGGAATTCTTACATGGTTCGATGATTATTTTGATCAATGTGCTCATTAGAGTTGTGCTTATAGGGAATAGGAAATTTTGAATTTTGTTAATGAGGTGGTAAATCAAGAAACTTATGTTCATCTAAAGTCTTTTAAGTTTCTTGATAGAATTGTATATGAGGCTTACGATTTACTTTGATGTTTATCTTGGGATAATCAAGAATTTCAAAAGACTCATCATGTTACCTCAACCCCGATGCTTCTCATGTTGTTCTCACTTTGTGGGTCAATGCGTGGAATCTTGCGCCCTTGTCGCTTGTTTTAATGAATGTACTGAGTCCTTATATGTTCTTATAGTGATAACTTTGATCATGTTCCTAATACTTGTCCATACCTTGATATGCGCTCTAAATTTAAAAGTTCAGTGAAGGACTCAGAGAACATAAAGGGTTCAATGCAAAGTATTATTGACACATTCATAAATTAGTTCTCAGAGTTGCCTAAATAATATTCCAATTTACAATGCGTGTTTTACGTGTGACTGACCTTTGTGCAGTGCTTACCTCATATGAGTCTTATCTGTTCGGTTATTTTGAGTCTTATTTCCCTTTGAATTCCTAGTATAAAATTGATAGCCCTCTGTGTGATCATGAGGGAGAGCATGACGTCTCCTCATCATGTTTCTAGGCCCATAGACTATTATGTGGTACAATCCTAATTTGGATGTGGGACCTATTGCACAAGTGTTTGGCATGGTTAAGGGGATTCTGGTTGATGTTGTTTAGTCTCTAGGTACCTTTGGAGAATACAATCCCTTCCTTGACCTCAATCATATTTACCCGAAGGACTTGCTAGCAAAAACATGTGGGACAATATTATCATTCTTTTGAACAGTATTTTTTTTCTATGGCATCTAACAAGTTTAAGATGGTGAATATCATTGATGCAAGAATTGTTAAAATATACCTTCTCTGCATTTAGAAAAATGTTATTCGTAGCCTACTATTTCTGGAATTATTATTTAATCCACCTCTAAAATTTCATAACATATAGGCTCCAAAAGTTTGTAGGTGAGGTGTTTAAATGATAATAAATTTCTTATATATGATAAGAATTCTTAAGGTGAGGGAGCTTAGATAATAATTTCAAAAATAGTGGGTTATAAGTAGCATTTATTTAAACATAGAGAAGGCATATGATAATGATACAGGGATACAATCATCCTTATAGTGTCTCGCCTACATCCTTCTTAGTTACGTGTTTAAATATTTGGTAAGATACTAAGAGGAATGATGGAATTTGAATAGGTAGTTAGGAGCTTAAGATGCGACAAAAAGTGGTTAATGCTCATTGAGCTTCATAGTAGAACATTTTAGTTAGGCATAGTTTAGGTGGTTAGGTGCGCCCAATAGCTAATCTGGCAAGAGCATTCCATTTCTTCTCCTTTCTCCTTTCTTTCTTTCTTTTTATGTATAATGGTGGATATTAGGCTTGTGTTTTTGTTGGTGATCGATATTGAGGAGAAATTTGAGATTTTTTTGGTGATTTGTTGAAGGTTTCATTTGTTTCGCAAATATTTGTTCTCCTTGTCGAAGGTTTCATTTGTATCATAGATATTTGTTCTCTTTGTTTTTGTTTTAAAAATATTTGATGGTTATATATTGGGTTTGTGGTTTTGAGTTGGCTTCACAATTGTATCACTTATGTGGTTACGTTTGGGAACCTGGTGATCCAAGGGAGCACTCCCTTTGGCCAAATAAAGACTTTAATCTTAATGATGATTTCCAAATGACAAGAATGGACATTAGCCTATGAAACAAGAATACCTTGATGAACTAGAATACAACACCAAGCAAAGACCAAACCTAAAGCACATAAATATTGTGGATTTTGATATGTGAAAAGAAGAATCAACAGCAATCAAAAGAAGATATATCTAACATTAAGGCAAAGCCATCACCTAGACTAATCAACCCATCAGTGAACCTTATAAAGTATAAGAACCAATGACTGAAATAGAAGTGAGGACTAACAATCATTCCCTCTCTAAGAGAGAAAGAAAATGAGATTTTTGTGGAGAGATAACAACCAACAAGCTTTTTCATTCAAAAATCCAAATCTTTAAATATGAACATCATACAAAGGATCAAGCCATTATATAGTTCGATCCCCTCCTCTCTAAGGTTTTCATCTACCAATGGAATTACAAAGGAAATATCTAGGAAAATTCTAGCTAGTTGTGTGACTAAAACAAAGAAAAAGAGAGGAGGGTGGTATTAGATAAATATGCAAGGCTAGAAATTACTACAGTTGTACTTGCTTGATAGCATCTTCTATCATCCCAAATGAAGGAATTTAGGGAAGATATTCTAGGAAGAATTTTCTATGTTCATCAACTTCCCACAAAATCTTAACACATGAATCACCAATTTCACGACCCAATTAGCCTCATAATCAAAATCATGCATATCTAGACCAACAACAGAACTTGCTTGGCTTAATCTCCGTAACTTGCTCAATACTTAGACTTTAAGGGTGATCTGTGCCTTTTTGGAAAATAACCATCTAGGGATATCAAATCAAAGCCAAAGCACTAATTTTAGAACTAATTTGGTTTTCCCAACAACAAATCAAAATTAACCTACAAAACTGAAAATTCTGAATAGCTTGTGCGAGAAACTGTATTTGATATAATCCACCACTAATAACTCAACCATGAACCTAATTAACTTCGTAAGCTAATTTAGGCTCTTGGTCTACATCAATCTACCCTTCTTCAAAATGATTCACCCTCAAATCTTTATGGCCATTTATGTCATTCCTTAATATCACCAACCTAGTAAAATTGATGCACTAGTTTGAGCTCAACAATAACATATTGCTAAGGGTTCCACCTTTCTTGAATACATAAATGTTTTAAAGGAATTTATGGTTAATTTGTGTTTAAAATTTTTACCCATGAACCTATTACTCATAAGATTGCTAAAAACACAAATGCACTCATGAATGTCCTACTCATAATGGAGTACGTCTTCATGCTCAAGCTTAAATTGTGGTGGCTCACTTGTAAGAGGTATAATTGAGGATACACGTAAGATTTTCTCTTCTAAGGGTTGAACCTCCATGGCCTCAACTTGTCCAACTTCAACATGGATCTCCATGATATTATCAATTTGATCATGAAGTTGTACCTCCATGGCTTCTTTAAGGTGAGGGAGTACTAAGGCATCCACTTGAATGGGATCTTTAGTAGAGTGCTCATCTATGGGCAGGTCTTCCTCTTCCATTGTTTCAATTAAACCTAGAATGGGCTCATTCTCCTCTTGGACCAGAACAAACTTTTCGTCTTGAACCTTGGTCGTGTCTTGGACTGTAATGGATTTTTCTTCCAAGAGTTCTTCTTCAAAGAGTATACCTCGGTAGAATCTCATATTCAAGTATGTCTTAAGCCATCTTCATTTCTTAATTCTAGGCTAGCCTTCAAGAGCACTTTCCCTCTTAAAGAATCTAAACTAATAAAGGGCAGCACCATGGAGATTTTGGATGACTGTCATCAAACCCTATTCATCCAAACAAGCTCTTGCCATGAGGTAACCCTCACAGGATTGTACGCATTTCAAGTTGTCGTTTGGGTCCAAACCACCTTCAAAACAATGTGGTTCTTTGATAAGCTTTTTGAGTTGTGCTATTTAAATGGAGAACCTCCTCACTTAATCCTCAAAATCAAGTATGCTTATCTATTCTCATATTGTTGTTTTACCAATATAGAATAACATTACCATTAATGGCTTATGCAAACAAAAGGGCTAAAAGAAAGTGGAAGAGACCCATAAGAATAGAAAGGGAGTGGAGAATGGGTGGAAGAAGATGACACAGTTATGGTTAGGGTAGCACGGGCAAGAAAAAAAAAAATTCTCGACAGTGGCATATGTGTGCTATGTGGTACATGGTGGTCGTGCCAATTTTTTGTGTTAAGAGTCCAAGGTGTAGAATTTTGGGAACTTCAAAGAAAAAGAGAAAATAAGAAAATAAGAAAGAGGGCTTGGCATCAGTGTCTTTGTACAACTTGAATAAGTGATTCGCATGTCCAAATAAAATGCCACTTAAGCAAGAAGCCCAAATATGTGCTAAGTTATTCCTCCAAGAGCTAAATACCTAATAAGCCAATAGCAACCTGCGGGGTTAAGGACCATATGGAGTCGTGCAAAAAAATAAAAATAAAAAAAAGTTTAAAAAGAAATAAGACTGGTAAGAAAAGAGAGTTAAACTTGATCACACCTAATAATGAAAAGTCCATCAGCCAAGTAAAGATGATCTTGAGCCCAGTTTCAATCTATCATTAAGAGCCAATATTCTTTGCATCAAGCATCACAATGTACATATTGTGTTGTGGGTACACTATGGGTAAAAAAGTGAGAACCTGAGTTGCATTTGTAAGCTAAGTGCCTTTTGAGTGTTTGTCACACATTTATATGGCTTTTGGCTTGGTTATTAGGGTGATCAAATTAATTGGCGTGTCCATTTTTTTCTATTCTCTTTTTTATCTTTGCATATGTTTGGTTTTGTGTTTTAAAAATATATTATTGGTGAATCTTTTGTATACCCTAGTAATCATCAAGTTGGGGAAAGGAAGGGATTAAGTGCTTGTTGCATATGCCATATGCAACCAGAAGTCCTATAAAAATAGGTCAAGTTTTAGTTGTTTTATTTTGTTTTACTCAAATACAAGCAAAGTTTTGGTGGGGGTGTTAGCGCGTGCTCAAAATGTGTCCATCCTACACATGATTTCACCTGGATTTCAGCTTGTAATAAATGTCAAGTAAGACTTTTTATTAGTGCTAATTTATTTTATACATAATAAAGAGAATTACATAAATGTTGATATTGGATGCAAATCATGGGAAAATTTGTGATCATGAACAAGTGTTCATCCTAAAAAACAATCCAAAACAACTTGAAGCATGATTAGCTCAACAAGCCACACAAGCTATAGAAGAAACAGAAATAAAAATAATTACAAGTTGGCATGGGCAGTGTTGCATGTGCCACGTACTTGTTGCTGTTGCCATTTTGTTGGGGCTTAGCATGATACTTTCCCCTAATCTAGACTTCTCAAAAGGCTTCTCTTCTAGTATTTGTGTATTCAAGTAGTTAGGTTAGCTTAAGTTTAGGATTCACCTATGGTTCTTAGACGTAGTTTAGAGTGAGATTCGATAATTGAAGCCACATTCAAAGTTAGTAAACTTTTAAGTTTATGCTTTTGGTTTGCTTCTATCCCTTATACTTCCATGTAGATTAAGTTCTTGATTTAATGAGTTTGGATGCACCGTTTTCGTGCCTAATTCACATGCTTTTGCTAGATTGCTACTGAAAGTTAGTGCTTTTCTTTTCTAACCACTTTCCTACTCCTTTTTCTACTCTTAATCATTTAATTTCTTCTTTTAAAATGTAAATTTTCATGTGCTCTCTATACATTTTATGATCCAATTACTAATAGTTGGGGCTTGAGTGTTTCGTTAGGCATAGATTAGATAAGTTGTTACCAGAATAAGTTATTTATGAATGAGAGAAAGTTACCGCAAAATTCATCCTCTTTTATTCTAATTTCAGATATTTGTGCATCCATGGGTGGGATTTGAGTTTGAAGGTCCTTTCTTTTTTCCTTCTTCTATCGGGTTGCTTGAATCTTATGTTTTTAGTTGATTTTGGTATGTTAAGTGTTAGTTAGTGGTTAGATTCGTCTTTAGTTTAGTTTAGTTATTATGGTTTGGTTAATTTATTTTAAATCAATTTCTATTTGTGTTTTGAAAGGGTTGTTACATACACTACATGAAACCTTGCTTTCTATAAATATGAGTTACATCTTATCTAGTTCTATTTTGCTTTGCTTTATTTAAATCAATTTGTGCACGTTAGATTTAGATTGCATGCATGTCTACATATTTTATACGTTATTACCTAGTGATAATAATTACCTAACTCACCAAGGTTAAAGCAACATCATCCTTAAAATCCTTATGACTAGTTTGGAAGCAAATAGTATTTATTTATAGTAAAGTTCTTAATACTCGTAAAAAATATTCAGAATGTTTTGACAATAATATCAAAGGGAAAAGACCCTAGGGTTGATGTGATTTGCTAGCATAGAGGCTTGAATCCTTTTGCTTGAGAATGAATGACTGAGATAGTGACTAATAGGGCTTGACATTGCTTTGCGATATGCCTTTCACAAATAAATGTCTTAAAACAATAAAACAGGGGTGACGACATGGTTAAAGAGCTACTAGGACCAACGTACAAGTTTTTGCTATATAGGTTACTAATGGCATTTAATGGCTACCGTTGGTCCTGATGCATGCCCCACTAGTTCCTGCTCTGCTTTGTGCTTCATGAATATAATGTGACTCTTATTCTTACTTAAGGCAATGAAGTTAATTAGTTGAATTCCAGCAAAATTAAACAAAGGATTTTAAACAAATTTTATGAAATTTGGTTAATAAAAGTTAGTTTTATTTTGTCGTTAATTTTATAGTTTCCTTTGAGAGATTACCTTGGTAGCACCATAGAATTAGGCCTCCACCTCTTGTTTCGGAGGAGCCTTTTACGACCTAGAGAAAACTCTACCTCATCCTTCTTCACATAAAAACTTCCCTCCAACTTGTTAGTAAAGAAACCCTATTGAATTCTCTTCCCAAGATTCTTTAAGATGTTCTTTCAAGTGGACTAGTCTTGTTCTACCATGACACCTTCGGATGGAAGAAATCAAAAGCAGGTTGCTTTACCGTTTCATTCAGATTGGGATAGGCCCTTAAAGGCACAAACTAAAGATGCAAATTTGTTTGGAACTTTTCTACTGATTCTTACCCTTCATGATTATTCTTCTTTATGGTCCTCCATGACTACATATTTTATATCTATGTTCTTGTTTCATAAAAGAAACATGTCCATTACAAAGAGGTCACCAAATTCAATGCTTTATGTTGGTTTTAATTTCATTATAAAAATAATTTGCACATAATTGACCACAAAAAAATATTGTTTCTTGTTAATGATGTAACTGAATAAGGTATAAATTCATTAAAGTGCTCTTGTTTTATAAACAAAAACATGCCCATTACCCTTCATAAAATGCTCCTAAAGCTTGCAATCTAATGGTGGTAATCACAGTTCATGGTTTATACCTTATCTCCCAATTTGATCACATAGTTCTCAACCATGGAGTCATTGTCAATAATAACACATTCAAGATATCACAAATTATAATGTAATAGAAAAGACCTTTTCCTTTCTTTAAAGATAAAATTGATGTCCCAAGGTTGTCCTTTTGATTTGAGAATTTTTGTGGAAAGAATGAATTAGGTGATTTGTGTAGAGCTATGGGCTTGTGAATTACCATTAAAATATGATGACGACTATAAAAATTCAAGTTCTAATCCATGCTAGCATATAACACATAGAATGAGCACTTTAGAAGGGCACCCAACACACCACCAAAAGAAGACTAGGTATTACAGAATGCCAGTTGATAGTCCGGGACCTCGAGTCGTGCCTTGTGGACTACTACCATTGGTGGCGCCTTCAGTGGAAACTTCACTTGGGATTTTTGTGTAAGTGGGTGGGACATGAAGGAAATGAATGAAATTAAATCTTTTTATGTTACAATTCAAAAGTTGTATAATAGGCATCTTTACATCATGTGATTAGGCTCAATAAATAGCTCAAGTTTTGTTTAGTGTGCCTAAGTAAATCATGCCCTCTGTATCACCTTTTTACATGAACTCACGTGGAACTCCTTGTTACAATTAGCCCTTCCTAATCACCTACGGTGCTGCCTCAATGGTGAACCACCATAGGACTTTCCAAAGCATATGACTTTGGAGATAAAAAGAATATCACCTGCCCCAGTCGTGATTTATGACAATCGACTTTCTGCATGCCCCTCTTGAATATAGGTCTTAAGTCCAATCTCATGTGAATGATTGCATTGAATAAATTCTAATTACTTTTGTTGTATCATCATGTGTCAAGAGATCCTTTCGTCGAAAATAAGTTTATGTATCTAATGTGAACTAAGTTAAATAGCAAGCCTACAGTGTAGCTATAGTGAGCAACCATCAAGTACAGGTCAAATACTTATAGAAGAAGTTCTTAAATTACCTAACTAATTCAGTAGATCAAATCTAGAAAGAGGAAATGCTAGGGGTTAAGAGAACAACTAAGAAAAAAAAACTATCAACAATTGGTGATTAAATTCCGATACGAGATGGCACGAGTTGGGAAATTAGTTACTAGAATGTCAATTTATTCCTACTAGATGTGAGTTTCCTCTTAGGTTGACCCACAATGTGACTTATAAGGGGTTAGTTAGCTCATTTAAAAGTACCTAAACCTCCTTTTAGAGACCAAGGGCGACCTCAATCTATAAGTTCTCCTATTTTCATAGGAACTTGAGAGATTGGGGTTCAGGATAGCTAACCCTTTGCCAAGCAACACCTTGGGTTATTTTCATACCTAAGGCTTGCTATCCTTCCCTCTACCCACATAAGGAAATAAATCACCTCTTGGTGTAGTTGTTTTCCCCAAGTATTCGGCAAAATGCTCTTTTGAACATTTCATCGAACACTTGGTGGCCGAAGGAAAATCCCTTAAGAATCAAGAAATCAATCCAAACAGTAAATCACACCAAGTTTATTTAGGGTATTCTAGAATCCGAATCCCTAGCTCAAGGGGAGAAATTACTCACCAATTATCATCATCATCCAAATCAAACAATCACAAGCAACCGACATCAAACAAACCAAGAAGAATGATCAAATAAAAGAAAGAGGGAGAAGGAGAAGCAAACTATAGATTAAGATAGTGGGATGACTCTTCAAATCTCTCAACAAAGATCAACTCCTTCAGTAAAACTGATAACCCTATAATATTTGAGAGTGTTTTAAACAAGGAAAAAAAATGTGAGCTCCACCTGAAACTAGGAAAATCATACTTACACATGCAAAAATCGGCACAGGAGCCACGAGGGTGGAAATGGAGGTGGGGAAGTGGCGATGCGCTATTGCCACCCTCTAGAAAATGGGCTTCACTGTAAGGGGCATGATGGTTTTTGCCATGGCAACAATCACTTGTGGTAGCCCTTCTTTCTTAGGTCCTTCACTTCCTTACTTGCCCTTAGCCTTAGTGTGGTTGGCCCTCACTTTCACATTGTCACATCTGTAGTAGTTATCGCCCCTTTCTTTGGTCATCACTAAAAACATCTGAAAAAGAACGAAAAAAGGTTAAAATGATGCAATGACTCTTTAAGAGGTCAAAGTTGCTCAAATCCCTACTTGATCAAGGCAAAAGAAGGGAAATGAACTAAAAGGAATAGGGGAAAATCAGACAAAGACAAGGTCTATCAAATCTCTTATCACTTGTCTCCAATCAAGATTAGCTCCAAAATGGGCCAACAGAGATGTTGACCCTTTAACAACCTTCTTAGGCAAGGTGATAAAAGTCGATCAACCAAACATAGTCATACAATCAAGAGAAGCGAAACCAAAATACAAAGGCAGGATGCTCACAAGACCCTCAAAGAGTCACCTCGCCTAGATACACATACCAAATTACTAAATACAATTCACAAACCAAGAGAGGGATTCACTCAAGTATTGGTAGGCAAGTGCGACCGGGAAGAACCTTACTTAGGGTGAAGTAGACGATTCCTCTTAATGTGTTTAGGTATGTTCATGGACACTCTCAAAAACCAATCCAATCATGCAAACTACTACAGGCATGGAGAGACCCTCAATTCTCCACTACTCGGGACAATATGCACAGAATTCGATCAAGGGGACTTTTCAAAAGGTTGTAATAGGGCTCTTTCGACTATGGGTGAAAGGGGGAGAACTTTTGGGATAAGCGAAGCTACATAGCCTAGGGGCTAGGGATCAAGAATCCTTTCCACAATATTAAAGGGAAGTAAACACCCACTTCACACTCAAAATGGAAAATCTTAACAAAAACTTATGCCTGAAAATCTAGGGAAGAAGCCGAATTTGGTTTTAATATAAGAACACTATGCCAAGCACCTTATTTGCAATCTCTTCTCTTTCTCTTTTGTTTCTTTATTGCTACTTTTCTTCCCCCCCCCCTTTTTGAGAAAGAAGCTTTGAAAGGAAGATATAATGCATGGCATGTTAACAAAAAGATTTTTGGCTTTCCACCTTATTTTTTAAGTGCACGCTGTCAAAACAAGCACCCAAATGATACATCTACCACCAAAGTAAACCCATTTCAATAAAAAGTGTTGCCCTACTAGCCACTTTGCAAGGGGGAAGAGGAATACAAATTGGGGTCATGGGTGAAATGAATATGGAAGCAACAAAGACACGTAATGCAAAAAGGCGACAATAAGTGCTAAGTAACATCAATAGGGTGGCTCTTCTGACTATGTGAACAAGAAAGCAGAGAATGCCTCAATCATGTCAAGTTGTACAAATTATCTAATATAGCCTTAAAGTGGGTTAAGCCGAGTTCTAGAGATGCAATCTTAAATGAGTCACACAAAAAAGAAGAGAAGAGACAACTAAAGGTGAGTGATCTATAGGTGCTCAAGGTCTCACGGGTTAGGTACCGTTCCCACTTATCCCAAGAAATGTCCCACTGGTCAAGCTCTACACAATCAAGTCAAGTGAATCTCAAAGGCAAACTATATGCACACAAGGCTAAGAAGCCTCCAAGAGGGGCTGATGACACGATGCTTCTTATACCAAGGTAAAGCCACATTTTAATTACACAATCATACCAATCGATCCACAATCACACCTTGCATTATCATCATAGAAGGGGTTCTTTTCCCTTTTTTTGGAATAAATAAAAGAAAAAAAACCTCAATGATCGATAAGAAGATTATGAAGAGTAGGTTTAGAAGTATACCTTGTAAGTTCATTAAGTGCCCTTCTCTATCATATTCCTACTTGAGGTCATAAAAGATAAGACGATAGATTTATAGAATGTATACAATGCAATGTAACACCTACGTGCTCTAAGCTCCATGCGTATACTAATGCATTCCATAGATATGCAATGAGTCCTAAAGATGTAAATAAGTGGTGCACTAATTACCTACTATGTTCATGCCTAATCGCCCATTAACCAAACAATCATCCACCATGAGATCATCACCCACGAGATTCCCGAAACAAAGACTCATAGACACTAGTGGACACCAAAACTAACAATTACACCACTAGATTGCTTGAAGACACATAAGCTTGCTAGCTTAGTCCCCATGCTTAGTAATTGTATTGTCCTAAATGTAATAGGCATGTAAGGAGAACGTAGAGAATGATAGGGGAGGAAAACTTACTTGAACATCAATAGGGGCAGGGGGGCCACTGGGCCTCCAATTCGGTAGAAGGTAAGGGCCAATCGTGGCACTCATAGGCATCAAAGTTATAATGCCCCCAAATTTTGGTGTTGGCAGTCAATCTCATCTTACTTACGGAGCATCTCGGTAAGATCCTAGACGTATTGTTGCTATTGCTCATCAATTATGTGCCTCCTCATTTGCAGGCGAGAAAACTGGTCATTGAGTTATTGATAAAAATGGCCCATATTGAACCCGGAAGGACCTGCGATGGTACGAATCGGATCATAGGTGGCCTACGTATCTCCTCATCATGAGGCATCCCCGCTGTCTTATCTCTGCCGTCTCCCCCTTCTTCTTGTTGAGGTTCATCCTCATTGGTGTCCATTTGAACATCATCATTATTGGACCAATTAGAGGCATTGACACAATTTGTCTTGCTTAGGTTAGGCAAGGGGAAAAGAAGTTTGCCATAGTGGTTCACATAAACTCGCCCCCAACTTTAAAGATATCCAAATTAAGACAAGCGGCCAAGTTCAACCTACCTCCCAAAAACAAAGGTGTCAATTTTTTTACAATAGGTTCTCGCGC
>NCQV01069211.1:12527-27508 GCA_002740545.1 Lophocereus schottii
GGGTTTTAGTCTGAAATTTTTTCATATTTAATTTCCTAATGTCTTAGCTATGTAAACATGTAAATAAATCTAGCTTGTATTAAGCAGACAAGGTGAACCAAGGCATTTTCTTAAACAGTGTGGGCTGGACCTAGTTTTGGACCGTTCTGAGAATTCTTTGGATTTTGATGGCCAAATGATCTCTAAAACTTGTGATTCCACCTGGAGACATTAGAAGACCTCCCAAGCTTTCCAACCATGTGTGGAAATCCAATTCATGCCCACATTGTGCACGTGAAACGTGGTGTCCAAACAAAGCTTGCAAACTGCAGTATTCTGTCAAGTTAAGGACCTAGGTGTATTTTCCACCTCAAGTGCATTTGCTTAGCTTCTACCTTGCTTGCTTGCTTCAAGCACTTTCAAGGTGCAAGAAACACCATCGTATGCTGCAAATAAGCCTTGGAAAGAGCCTAGCCAATGAGAAAACAAAGGAAGATTCCGCACGTTACAATCTGATTGGCTAGCTGAAAAGGGAAAGAGCACTTTATGGCTGCTGTTTGTTTATTTTCTCTAGTGTTTTGATGTATTAAGCTAAATTAAGTGTTTTAATGCTAAGCTTAGTCATTTGTTTTGTATTAGGTTTTAATTAGCTTAGATTAATCAAGCTTGTAAACTAGATTAGTCCTAAGCACCTAGCTAAGCTTACTTAGATGTTTCCTTCCTATGGAGGAAACCTCCTTTGCTAGCATTCTACCTAAGGACGTTTATATAAAAGCCTTAGAATGCTTACTTTGTAACCAAGCTTTGAATACCGATTGAAATCAAACTTGAGAGCATTACTCCAGTTTCCCTTAAAACACTAAACTTGCTTATCTCTAACTAGGCCGGTTAGGGTGGTGTTCAAGTGTAGTCTTAAACTCAATTAAGTGGTGTTTATCTATCTTAATCATAGTTTAAGGGCCTAATCTTGTCCTTGGTGGTGTTTTTATATCTTTGAATAAGCTTAGTTCTGTGTAAGTCAGTCTTTGGTGGCGATTTCTATATCTAAAGATTTGTTTAGCATCTATCCTTTCTTTTCCTTTTCCTATTTAAAATCCCTTGATTCTAAATCCATTCCCTTCCTTAGGTTTTAGCTGATTCCCAACCAGCTTATAACGTGTCATTCTCTTGAGTTTTCCTTGATTGTACTCTCTTATGGTTTTGAGCTTTTGCCCTTGAATTGAGTTTTAGCATAGACCCTTGAGAGATACATCATATTTGGTATCAGAGCATGCTCAGAACTTGGCCTGAAACCCATGCCATTCATACGCCCTCGAAGTTAGCCTTAAACACACTCCAAACGTATTAAAAAAATAACCCAAACACATCACCAAAACATGACCCATAACCTCCCACCATGACCCTTAGAAAACTTGTCAAATTGAAAGTTGAATTTGATGCCTTTGATCTCAAGATGTAATAATGGGGGCTTGAGAGGCAGTGAAGAAAGCTCAAGCTACAACAACATGAATTTGATCTACTCTCCTTCTAGTTTGAAAAGAGGAATGAAGCCAAACAGCCGTTGGTATCACCAGAAGTAGACCATAACCATAAAGGTCATGAGGTTGACAATGGAAGAGAAGGAAAGGAGCCCTGTGTGTATGACGTTCAAGAAGATGAAGGCAAGGAGGTTAATTTTGACCTACCTCTGAAGTTTGACAAGTATGAACCTGATGAGGGTGAAATGCTTGTTTTGGAAAGCAGTTGGGATGATCCAAAAGAAGATGAAGCTTAACAAAGGGAGGACATATCTCACTCCAAACATACAGGTCAGGGTAAGATATGTTCATGGTTTATCAATGGAGAGAGTTGTGCACAGAGCCTAGCTAATCTCCATAGTTTTGTCCATCCACACCTCTATGCTGCTTCCCACCTCCACCATACAACCCTATAAACACACCACATTAGTCCAAGCAGTTTCATTTCCTTTAGCATGCCGACTAGTTTTGAATTCAGAGCATGTGAGCAATGGAATCCCAAAGAATCCAAAGGTTTCCGTCCAAACGAGATTCAAATCTACGTGAATCATGCATGGAAAGGAACCTTTAAAAATAAGAAAGGCTTGTTTGAGTGGTTGGTGTTATTTTAGCTAGATTCAATGGCATAAATTCGAGGTTAAATTTTTTTTGGGAGGATGATGGATATCAGCCCATGCAATCCTCCATTAGCTTTAATCATTTTTTTAAACCTGTTTCAGTTTTAAGTTGATTCGTGAACTTAAACGTGATTTAGCTTTGATTTATTTGCAAAGAGAGTTTATTAACATCCTAATAAACTCAATTATGCAATTAAGTCAGTTTTAAATTAAGTATTTTTGTCTAAACTATCAAAGGACTTGAAATACAAGGTCCTGGGTTTAAAGCGGTTCAGTAGGCCGGTTTTGGGAGCTAAATATTTTCAACTTTCATAGGATTTAAGTCCAATATTTTGCCATGAGCATGAAGTTGAAGTTAGCTTTCCAACAAAACATGTTTAAGCCCATACGGACTTCATTTACCCATCCAAATCAGTCTTTTAATCCAAACTGTCAAAATTATCGGTTGAGGCAGAAATGAGTCCGGTATTGTCTATTGTATTCCTTTGACTTATTTCGGGTTTAAGTTTGAAATTTTTACATATTTTGGTTACGTAATGTGTTAGCTACGTAATCATGTAAATATTATATTAAGCAGACAAGGAGAACTAAGGCATTTTCTTAAGCAGTGTAGGCTGGACCTAGTTTTGGACCAATATGAGTATTCTTTGGATTTTTATGGGCAAATGATCTCTAAAACATGTGATTCCACCTGGAGAAGTTAGAAGACATCCTAAGCTTTCCAACCATGTGTGGAAATCTGAATCATGCCCACGTTTTACATGTGAAACGTGGCATCCAAACAAAGCTTGCAAACTGCAGTATTAAGCCTAGTTAAGCACCTTGGTCTATTTTCCTTCTCTAGTGGGTTTGCTTAGCTTCTACCTCGCTTGCTTGCTTCAAACACTTTCAAGGTGCAAGAGACACCATCATATGCTATAAATAAGCCTTGGAAAGAGCCTAGCCAATGAGAAAACAAAGGAAAATTCTGCACCTTACAATCTAATTGGCTAGCCAAAATGGGAAAAAGCACTTTACAGCTACTGTTTGTTTATTTTCTCTAGTATTCTAATGTATTAAGCTAAATTAAGTGTTTTAATGTTAAGCTTAGTCATTTGTTTTGTATTACTAAGCTTACAGGCTGTAATTAGCTCAGATTAATCAAGCTTGGAAACTATATTAGTCCTAAGCACCTAGCTAAGCTTACTTAGACGTTTCCTTCCTATGGAGGAAACCTCCTTTGCTACCATTCTATCGAAGGACGTTTATATAAAGGCCTTAGAATGCTCATTTTGTAACCAAGCTTTGAGTATCAATTGAAATCAGATTTGAGAGCATTACTCTTATTTCCCTTAAAATACTAAACTTGCTTATCTCTAACTAGGCCGGTTAGGGTGGTGTTCAAGTGTAGTCTTAAACTTAATTAAGTGGTGTTTATGTATCTTAATCATAGTTTAAGGGCCTAATCTTGTTCTTGGTGGTGTTTTTGTATCCTTGAACAAGCTTAGTTCTGCCTAAATTAGTCTTTGGTGGTGATTTTTATATCCAAAAATTTGTTTAGTATCTATCCTTTCTTTTCCTTTTCCTGTTTAGAATGCCTTGATTCTAAATCCATTCCCCTCCTTATGTTTTAGCTGATTCACAACCAACTTATAACATGCCATTCTTTGGAGTTTTCCTTGATTGTACTCTATTATGTTTTTAAGCTTTTGCTTTTGAATTGAGTTTTAGCATAGACCCTCGAGAGATACATCATATTTGGTGTCAGAGCAAGTTCAGAACTTGGCTAAAAACCCATGCCATTCATATGCCCTTAAAGTCATCCATAAACACATTCCAAACGCATTCCAAAAATCAGCCCAAACACATCCCCAAAGCATAACCCGTAACCTCCTACCGTGTCCCCTACAAAACTTCTTAAATTGAAAGCTAAATTTGATGCCTTTGACCTCAAGATGCAACAAAGGGACCTTGAGAGGTAGCGAATAAAGATCAAGTTAAAACAATATGAATTTGATCTATTCTCCTTCTGGTTTGAAATGAGGAAGGAAGCCAAACAGCCCTTGGTATCACCAGAAGTAGACCATAGCCATAAAGGTCATGAGGTTGACAACGCAAGAGAAGGAAAGGAAGCCTGTCTAGAAGACGTTCAAGAAGACGAAGGCAAGGAGGTTAATTTTGACCTATCTCTGAAGTTTGACGATTATGAACCTGATGAGGGTGAAATGCTTGTTTTGGAAAGCAGTTGGGATGATACAAAAGAAGATGAAGCTCAACAAAGGGAGGACATATCTCACTCCAAACCTATAGGTCAGGGTAAGATATGTTCATGGTTTGTTAATGGAGAGAGTTGTGCACAAAGCCCAGCTAATCTCCTTACTTTTGTCCATCCACACCTTTGTACTCCTTCCCATCTCCACCATACAACCCCACCAACACACCACATCAGTCCAACCTATTTCATTTCCTTTAGTACACCGTTACATCAAGCTTCTAGTTTTGAATTTGGAGCTTGTGAGCAACGGAATCCCAAAGAATCCAAAGGTTTCCGTCCAAACGAGATTCAAATCCCCTTGAATTATAAGTGGAAAGGAACCTTTAAAAACAAGAAAGACTTGTTTGAGTGGTTGTTCTTGTTTTAGCTATATTTAATAGCTTAAATTTGAGGATAAATTTTCTAACAAGGGGAGGATGATGGATATTAGCCCATGCAATCCTCAATTAGCCTTAATCATTTTTTTGAACCTGTTTCAGTTTTAAGTTGACTCGTGAACTTAAACATAGTTTAACTTTGATTTATTTGCAAAGAGAGTTTATTAACGTCCTAATAAACTCAATTATGTAATTAAGTCGGTTATAAATTAAGTATTTTTGTCTAAACTATCAAAGGACTTACAACAGAAGGTTCTGGGTTTAAAGCAGTGCAGCAGCTCAGTTTTGGGAGCCAAATATTTTCAACCTTCATGGGATTGAAGTCCAATATTTTGCTATGAGCTTAAAGTTCAAGAAGTTATCTTTCCAAAAAAATGTGTTTAATCCCATGTGGACTTCATTTACCCATTCAAATCAGTCTTTTAATCCAAACTGTCAAAACTGTCAGTTGATATAGAAATGAGTCGGGGATTGTGTATTGCATTCCTTTGACTTATTTTGGGTTTGAGTATGAAATTTTTGCATATTTTGGTTCCCTATTGTCTTAGCTACGTAATCATACAAGTAAACCTGGGTTATATTAAGCAGACAAGGAGAATAACGGCATTTTTTGAAACAGTGTGGGCTGGACCTAGTTTTGGACCAGTGTGAGTATTCTTTGGATTTTGATGGGCAATGATCTCTAAAGCATGTGATTCCACCTGGAGAAGTTAGAAGACATCCTAAGCTTTCCAACCATGTGTGGAAATCCGAATCAGGCCCATGTTTTGCATGTGAAAAATGGTGTCCAAACAAAGCTTGTAAACTGCAGTATTCTGCCAAGTTAAGCACCTAGGTGTATTTTCCTTCTCAAGTGTGTTTGCTTAGCTTCTACCTTGCTTGCTTGCTTCAAACACTTTTAAGGTCCAAGAAACGCCATCATATGCTGCAAATAAGCTTTGGAAAGAGCCCAGCCAATGAGAAAACAAAGGAAGATCCCACACCTTACAATCTAATTGGCTAGCCAAAAAGGGAAAAAGCGCTTTACGATTGCTGTTTGTTTGTTTTCTCTAGCATTCTGATGTATTAAGCTAAATTAAGTGTTTTAATGTGAGGCTTAGTCATTTATTTTGTATTATTAAGCTTGTAGGTTGTAATTAGCTTAGATTAATCAAGCTTGTAAACTAGATTAGTCCTAAGCACCTAGCTAAGCTTACTTAGATGTTTCCTTCCTATGGAGGAAACCTCTTTTGCTAGCATTTTGTGGAAGGACGTTTATCTCTAACTAGGCCGGTTAGGGTGGTGTTTAAGTGTAGTCTTAAACTTAATTAAGTGGTGTTTATATATCTTAATTATAGGTTAAGGGCCTAATCTTGCTCTTGTGGTGTTTTTGTATCCTTGAACAAGCTTGGTTCTGCCTAAATTAGTCTTTAGTGACGATGTCTATATCCAAAGATTTGTTTAGTATCTATCCTTTATTTTCCTTTTCCTATTTAGAATCCCTTGATTCTAAATCCATTCCCCTCCTTCGGTTTTAGCTGATTTACAACCAGCTTATAACGTGTCATTCTCTTGAGTTTTTCTTGATTGTACTCTCTCGTGGTTTTAAGCTTTTACATGAATTGAGTTTTAGCGTAGACCCTCGGGAGATACATCATATTTGATATCAGAGCAAGTTCCGAACTTGGCCTAAAACCCTCGCTATTCATATGCCCTTGAAGTCAACCTTAAACACATTCCAAACACATTCCAAAAAGCCGCCCAAACACATCACCAAAACATAACACCATAACCTCCTACCATGTCCCTTAAAAAACTTCTCAAATTGAAAGCCGAATTTGATACTCTTGATCTCAAGATGCAACAAAGGGACCTTGAGAGGCAGCGAATAAAACTCAAGTTGCAACAATATGAATTTGATCCATTCTCCTTCTGGTTTGAAATGAGGAAGCAAGCCAAACAGCCCTTGGTATCAC
The DNA here is from genome assembly GCA_002740545.1 of Lophocereus schottii. NCBI lineage: Eukaryota > Viridiplantae > Streptophyta > Magnoliopsida > Caryophyllales > Cactaceae > Lophocereus > Lophocereus schottii. The sequence goes on from NCQV01069211.1 coordinate 19,227, forward strand.
CGGAAATAGACCATAGTCACAAAGGTCATGAAGTTGACAATGCAAGAGAAGAAAAGGAAGCCTGTGTGGAAGATGTGCAGGAAGACAAAGGCAAGGAGGTTAATTTCGACCAACCTCCGAAGTTTGATGAGTATGAACCTGACGAGGGTGAAATGCCTATTTTAGAAAGCACTTGGGATGATCTAAAAGAAGACAAAGCTAAACAAAGGGTGGACATATCTCACGCCAAACCTACGGGTCAGGGTAAGATATGTTCATGGGTTATCAATGGAGAGAGTTGTGCACACAGCCCAACTAATCTCCATACTTTTGTCCATCCACACCTCTATACTCCTTTCCACCTCCACCATACAACCCCACAAACACATCACATCAATCCAACCTATTTCATTTCCTATAGTACGCCGTTACTTTAAGCTTCTAATTTTGAATTTAGAGTTTGTGAGCAATGGAATCCCAAAGAATCCAAAGGTTTCCGTCCAAACTAAATTCAAATCCACGAGAATTATGAGTGGAAAGGAACCTTTAAAAACAAGAAAGACTTGTTTAAGTGGTTGGTGTTATTTTAGCCAGATTTAATGGCTTAAATTTGAGGATAAAGTTTTTCTAACAAGGGGAGAATGATGGATATCAGCCCATGCAATCCTCAATTAGCCTTAATCATTTTGTTGAACCTATTTCGGTTTTAAGTTGATTCATGAACTTAAACTTAATTTAACTTTGATTTATTTGCAAAGAGCATTTATTAACATCGTAATGAACTCAATTATGCAATTAAGTCAGTTTCAAATTAAGTATTTTTGTCCAAACTATCAAAGGATTTGAAATAGAAGGTTCTGGGTTTAAAGCAGTGCAGTAGCCCGGTTTTGGGAACCAAATATTTTCGCCTTTCATGGAATTTAAGTCCAATATTTTGCCACGAACTTGAAGTTCAAGAAGTTAGGTTGCCAGTAAAACACATTTCAGCTCATATAGACTTCATTTACCCATCCATATCAGTCATTTAATCCAAACTGTCAAAACTACTGGTTGAGATAGAAATGAGTCCGGTTTTATGTATTGTATTCCTTTGACTTATTTTTGGTTTAAGTTTCAAATTTTTGCATATTTTAATTCCCTAATGTCTTAGCTATGTAAGCATGTAAATAAATCTGGTTTATATTAAGTAGACTAGGAGAACTAAGGCATTTTGTTAAACAGTGCAGGCTGCACCTAGTTTTGTACCAGTCTGAGTATTCTTTGGATTTTGATGGGCAAATGATCCCTCGAAGTGTGATTCCACCTGGACGAGTTAGAAGACATCCTAAGCTTTCCAACCATGTGTGGAAATCCAAATCATGCCCACGTTTTGCATGTGAAAGGTGGCGTCCAAACAAAGCTTGCAAACTGTAGTATTCTACCCAGTTAAGCACCTAGGTGTATTTTCCTTCTTAAGTGGGTTTGCTTAGCTTCTACCTTGCTTGCTTGCTTTGACCACGTTCAAGGTGCAAGAAGCACCATCACATGCTATAAATAACCTTGGAAAGTGTAATAGTCTAGCCCTAAATCATGTTTATTAATGTCATGAATCCATGTGATTAATTTCATCACATTTAAATCCTCATTTTCTTTGTTATTTCAATTGGGAGAATTTAAATGGGCCCTCACCTTGCAATTCAGGTTTTTGTTCTTGTCAAATTCTGGAGATCGTTATTAGGCCTCGATATTTATAAATTGGGTGATTCAATTATTTTTCATGACACCACAAACATTTAACCTCGAGCTTTGGAAAAAAAAAATTTGTTTTTCAAGCGCGCTCGATTTGAGCTAATTTTTGAACCTGAGCCCGTTTAAGGCCAATTTTGGTCCACTAAGACTTGACCCTATTTGTTTAGCTAATTACCCTTATTTAGGCCTTAATTATACTTAGTAAAAAGTAGATTTCGAGGGTTAATTTTCAGCCAAGTATTTATTTTGCTTAAGCTTTTGTTTTGCACCAAGTAAATTCAAGACATTTTCTCTCTCTTCTTCTCTCCTCCTTCTCTCTACACCATAGCCTCACTAGAATAGCAGCAGCCTAGCCCCTTTTGTGGTGTTTTCTAGCCACTTTCTGGCTAGCCTCTGGTAAGGGTTGCAAACTCCAACCACTTCCCTCCATCAGCTATCATCTTCCACCCTCAAAGTCACCAAATATCATCTCCATCTCCACTTATTTCAAGCTCAAAGTAAGTGGCTTCAATCTTATTCTTTAAATTTTTCATTTTTCTTCTTGTTTTGGTTGTTTTAATGGCAAATCATGTTGTTTTGATTGAATTAAGAATTATTTTGGTGTTGGATCATGGTGGAGTTGAAATTAGATGATGCTACGGTTAGGGTTAACTTTTAATCATCCAAGCTTCATGTTTAAGTGTTGGATATTGATTATTTTATCCTTGATTTTGGCCATATTTTAATCTATTGAAGTTTATTATGATGTTTATAGTGGTTTGAAATGAAGGGAGTGAGTTCAAGTTGACCTTAAGTTAGGGTTTTATCCAAGAATGCATGGTTTGGACCAAACTAGTATTAGTGTATATGTGACTAGAAAATGAGCTTTATTGGATATGAATACGAAGTGAAATTGAGTATGCTGTTTTTGTATGATGTTGGGATGGACCAAAGCATGTTTACATGCTTTTAAGGAATGGTTGAAGTTGAGGATTTGTGTGAAAAGTGAGGGAACAAACTGAACTAGTGAGGATGGAATTTCCAGAAAAATGGGACAAGATTTGAGATGAACCTGGTAATGATCAGCCTAGCCAAAAATTATGAATTCTGGTGGGTACATATCTCACTGTGTTAGCTCTAAAATGGCTCTAGAATTGCATTAATTCGAGGTCTATGGAAACCGTTATGCTCATTTTACTCAACCTATGCAGGATGGACTCAAAACTGACATGTTGGTGTTCTAACCCCATTTTAGGAACCCTATCATGGGAATCATGTTATTTGTCCTCAATGAAAGTTTTAGCGGACTTCTAAAGATTTTCATATTGGGGTCTTAGGTCTCATTTTGATGTCGGGAGTATAAGTTGTGAATTATTCTTTCCATACCCTCTTTATAAGCCCTTTTGCTCTGAACTTGCTACCGTGACCTAAATCACATTTCTATGGTTTATATAGTTTCATCATTTTAGTTTAATCAATTAACTGGTTTGTAAAGATTCTTCATAAGCCAGTTTTATTTAAAGGCATCATTTATAAGGACAAGCTCGTTTCTAATCTCATGTACCTATAATGATCTTTTGAACAGAATCAAGGCCTAAGCCTTCATTCTCCCCACTTTTGTGCGTCTTATTATTCCATGAACTTGCATTTAAAACTTTCAGGTACATTTATTGTCTGTATCTTTAGAAATTAGTACGTATTTATTAAAATCATAATGTTTTGGTAAGTACATCAATGAATCAATTTAATCAGTGGTTTATCACATAATTAGTGACCCCATCAGTTATCAGTTGCAGGGCATTGCCCCCAGTTACCCACGCGACTTCAGGCCAGGTCTCCCGGTCGGCTTAGCAGATGTACGTCTATTTACTGATTGTAATAATTACAAAAGGGTGCACTAACAGATAAGAATTAGCAATTCAGTTTTATATGCGTCTCATTCCCTATTTCAAAATTAAAATGAATTGCAAAGCGGACCCAAACCATTTTTTAGTGTATTTTTAACGTTACAGGAATGCATGTACTAAGCTTCAGCTCACAATTCAAAGTGTTTTTATGTTTTGTTTTAAGAAAGTGTTAAGTGAACAGCCCTCAGGCCGGCGGGACGGCCGAAGGTGATAAGTGAGCCAGGACTGCCCAAGTGACTGGCGGTGTAGGAGTGCTGAGTTGCTATCATATCATATTGTGTTATATTTTGGTGTTGCAATTGTATATTTGAACTGAATTATGTATTTTGGTATAATCCTTGAGAGGATTGGGATGTTAGAACCGTTGTTGTATATAACAAAATGGTTTGAATGGTTGTGATGGTGTGAATGCCCTTTTTAGGATAAACTTTGGTTTTATGGCTAAGTTTTCATGTATAAGTGAAGCCTTGTCCTTTTTGGACGGCGATAATGCCCCGTTCATTGGGTTATTATTTCTTATTGGTGAACTTAAGCAGGTAAATGCAAGTAATGAATCATATATATTTTTGGGGCATTATAGATTTGGTATCAGAGCCAGGATGAGATTTTCTTTGAGGAAGGGAGAAATAGAAATTATAGGGTGAGAATGGTTGTCAAGGGGGGCTATCGTATACTGCTAGAGTGATGTTAGGAGTGTAGTAACAATATTAGAATGCAAGTTACTTCCATTTACATGTTCCTTATTTATGGATGTATGCCACTCATATATGTGTTTTTTTTGTTAAATGGACCCTTATGGCGTTAATATGTTACCAGGTGGATCTATGATTGCTGACATTGCGCTGCTACATGCTAGTATAGAGGCACATGCACAGGACCCTTAATCTGAGTTCTGTAGTATTACGGTCCGTGTATAGAGACTACTTGGGTCCTTACCCCTAGTTAATCCATGGGTCGAGTTTAGGCTTTGTTATCATGATTTTATGATAACAGGGAACCCAAGCTTGGACAGGCGTAGGTTTCAGGCCCGGGGGGCATGGACTACTCTCGTTACGGAGTTGTTATTGAGGAAAGAGTTTGATTAGAGAGGATCACCATGGAGACGTTACAAAATGTTTTTCCACTACATTAGGCACCTCCCCCACCTGCAGCCCCAGCACCACCACAAGGGCCACGCTCCCCGCCAGCACTAGCACCAGCACAGGGGCCACCCTTCCCACCCCCACCAGGTACTCCACTAATGCCCGATAGCCCAGGGGAGGCTCACGTGGTGATGGACCTCCCTGGTACCCTAGATTTAGTGGTGATTAGTTCTGGGGATGAAGGCCACCAGGGAGAGGAGGATGATCCCGAGGAGGATCAAGACATTGACGAGGTGGAGGTAAAGCTGCAATGGGAACAGGAGGCTGATGAGTTAATGGTGGAGTTACAGGATGAGCAGGAACAACAGGTCCAGCAGGAGATTGGTGATGCCGAGTCAGAGGCATCCACTAGCAGCTTCGATCCGGTGAAGAACCTGATGATGAGTCTAACCCGGATTACAATCCATCTAGGGGTCATTAGGTGGTTCTAGGGGTTGGCGTAGTGGTTTTCATTTTGAGCCCTGTATGTATATATGGTATGGTTGGATAGGGTAGTTATATTTTGTATGGCACATGACATTATATATAGTTAGGCCAATCCTCTCCGACCGCGATGGCATGGTCTGTACCTCTTTTTGGTCATGTGATAGATCTAGTATCTAGGGGCTATTTAGTGCTTAGTGTTTAGGTAGGAGTCAGAGGTAGACTTGCTTACTTAGCTAGGTGCAACATAAATCATGTTTATAAATGATGACGCTTTGAGTTATGAAATAATCTTTGAGCCATCTTCTATGTATTTATTACCATGTTTATCTTATATGTCTGGAGGTTCCAATGTTCGAATTGTTTCATTTAATGTATGATTAGAATATCTGAGTCAGTGCAAAACAACATGGAGGTTCATGGAGAGGATAATTTGGAGCAAGACTAGGGATCAGGTGATCAAGCCTTGTGCCAGGAGTGACAACATGGAGACACACCACCGTTGCCCTCTGAATTAGCCAGCAACTTAGAAAACCCGAGTTACTAGCCAACCTTAGTTGCTGAATTGATAAAGTGAATTCCCCAGGTACCTGCTGAAACCCCTCCTAAAGAGGATAAATTAGCAGATAGGGTAGTGCGGCGCAACCCTAAAGTGTATGATGGGAATTATGATCCAGTGGTATTAGAGAAATGAGTAAGGGGAATGGAGAAAATTTTCACAGTAGTTGAGATACCAGAGGAAAAGAAAGTAAACATTGGGACGTATTATTTGTCAGGTGAAGCTGATATTTGGTGGAATACTGTTAAGTGTGGGCTCGTAGGGCCTGAATTCACCTGGAGTAAATTCTTAGCAGAGTTGAGGGCAAAATTTTACCCAGTTGTGGTGCAAAGGAAAAAGGGGAAAGAATTCGTAGAGTTGAAAATGAGCGGTAGCATGTCAGTGATGCAGTATGCTAGTAAGTTCACAGAATTATCTAGGTTTGTCCTTGAATTTGTGCCATTTGAAAGGTTAAAGATGGAAAGGTTTGAGGAGGGCTTGCCCTTCTACATTCAGAATCAGTTAGCTGGGCAACTAATTCTGACTTAGTAAGAGTTGTACAAGCGAGCCGCTGAAGTAGAGCGCGTGAAGACGGAGTTGAGGGCCTTGAACCCGATCAATCAGAAGAGGAAAGGGATCGAGCGGTGAGCTCCCAGTGAGAGTGTGAAGCAAAAGAAACCTACTCCCGCTCCTCCCAAGAGCCATCTTACAAGCTCTACAGAGCCCTGTAGGAAGTGCGGAAGAACCAATTACACCACTCCTGAATGCCGCGTTAACACTAACAAATGCATGTGGTGTGGAACTCTTTTTTAAAATTCAAAGCCATTTTATGTATTATTTGATTCGGGCGCCATTCATTCATTTACATATGCCCGATCTGCTATACAATTGAGCCTTGAGAACAGAAGGATGGAAACCAATTATAGAATTAAGCTACCCAACAATTCTGTGATTGAGTGCCCTCTCTCTTATAAACTTGTCCCTATCACCATTGGTGAAACTACCTTCCCTGTAGATTTGATTCAACTTGATTTGGCTTATTTTGACATCATTTTGGGAATGAATTAGTTGCACACCTATAGAGCTAAGATTGATTGTGAGGAGCTTAAGATGAGTTTGAAAGATGAAAAAGGGAGAGAAGTATTCTTCTATGGGCAAAGAGAGGAAAAAACTTGTTCTTTGATTTTCGCTATGAAAGCAAGTAAGTTGCTATGTCAGGGGTGTATTGGATATTACTGTTATGCTATTGACACCCAAACAAAAGAAGAGGGAGCAGAAAACATACCTGTAGTTTGTGAATTTGAAGATGTTTTTCCTAAGGAGTTACCAGGACTACCCCCGGAGAGGAAAATTGATTTTGGAATCAAATTAATTCCTAGAGCCCAACCTATTTCTAAAGCCCCATATCGTATGGCCCCCACTGAGCTTAGGGAATTAAAGAATCAGCTAGATGAGCTGTTACAGAAGGGCTTTGTTAGGCCAAGTGTGTCGCCATGGGGTGCCCCAGTGTTGTTTGTTAAGAAGAAGGATGGANNNNTGAGGTTATGCATTGATTACAGGGAGTTGAATAAGATTACCATAAAAAAAAACCCCTCTGCCATGGATAGATGACTCGTTTGATCAACTACAAAGAGCAGGAGTGTTCTCTAAGATTGATTCGAGGTCAGGGTACCATCAAGTTAGGATTAAACCTGACGATATTCCTAAGATAGAGTTTAGGAGCAGGTATGGTCACTATGAGTTCACAGTGATACCTTTTGGTGTCACTAATGCTCCTGCAGCCTTCATAGACCTTATGAATAGGGTTTTCAGACCCTATTTAGACAAGTTCATAGTGGTGTTCATAGATGATATCCTTATCTATTCTAAGGACAAGGATGAACATGGTGATCATTTACAGACAGTATTGCAAGCTTTTAGGGAGCATTAACTCTATGGCAAGTTAAAAAAAATGTGAATTTTGGTTGGAGGAAGTGGTATTTTTGGAACATGTGCTTGTAAAAGACAGAATTAAAGTTGACCCCAGAAGGTGAAAGCAATCACAGAATGGCCAAGGTCTACCAATGTCACTGAGATTAGAAGCTTTCTGGGTTTAGCAGGTTACTACTGAAGGTTGGTCAAGGACTTTTCGAAAATAGCTTCACCACTGACCAATCTACTGAAGAAAGCGAACAAATTCGAGTGGACTAAAAGATGTGAGAAAGCTCTCCAAAAGCTAAGGCAACGACTAACTACCACCCTAATCCTAACGTTACCAATGGAAGGAAAGGAGTATACTGTTTATAGTGACGCTTTCAAGAATGGTCTAGGGTGCGTACTGATGCACGAGGACAAAGTAGTAGCTTATGCCTCTCGACAACTCAAGCAGTATGAGAAAAACTACCCTCCCAGTGAGCTGGAGTTAACAGCCGTGGTCTTTGCATTGAAAATTTGGAGGCATTATTTATATGGTGTGCCATGCAACATCTATATTGATCATCAAAGTTTAAAGTATATCTTCACCCAAAAGGAGCTCAATTTGAGGCAACGGCGTTGGCTTGAGTTTCTTAAAGACTATGATTTGCAGATTCAATATCATCCCGATAA
>NCQV01069215.1:0-10452 GCA_002740545.1 Lophocereus schottii
GTACTCATGGCCAGAAGCGAGTCCGAAGCTGATTCAGAATCGGATGAAACCATGCCTCAATTCAAGGAAAAGGTAAGTGGTTTTAACAAAAGAAAAATTTTGAAATTACTATTTTTCTTAATGGATGAGTGTGAGGCAATAAGCACTGAGAATTGTATGCTTAAAGATACTTGTTCCAAGTTAGAAGGGGATATCCGAATGCTCGAAAAAACCATACAGAAACTTAAGCAAGCAAATGAGATTCTCACCTCTGAAAAGGATGAAAAAGCTTTTGCCTTAACCAAGGATCTTGACACACTAAAAGAACTTGAACGTGTGAATGAAATTCTCAAGTGTGAAAAATTTAAAGCAGAAGAAAAGACCCTTGCCTTAGACAATGACCTTAATGCACTTAAGGACCTCTTGAACACAAGAGAGAAAGAGTTTAACTCTGATCTTATAAGACTGGAAAGTGAGTCCCTAGACCTGAAATTTAGGCTAGAATCCTTGGTCAGTGAAAATAACAAAATTCTTGAAAAGGCTCATAAGATTGAATCTGACCTTGTTCAGAACAGGCGCTGGAATTGTTCCTCAGAAGCACATGCTCATAAGGTTGAATCTGACCTTGTTCAGACTAGGCACTGGAATAGTTCCTCAGAAGCGCTTAATTGGGTAAACACTCACCATAGCAGAAATAAAACATGACTAGGATTTGTGAATAGACCTATCACTAAGCCAGTAAACAAGAAGTACGTTGGACTTAAAGAAAATATCACCTGTTTTCACTGTGGAAAGATTGGTCATTATCGGCACACTTGTCTCTTGAGAAAGAGGGCCATGGAAAGAAACTCACTATATGTTAAACAAATGTGGATTAAAAAGGATAAGTTAATTTTCATGACAAAGAAAATAGGACCCAAGTGGATCTGGGTTCCTAAGACAAACACTTAACTGTTTTGTAGGCTAAAGTGAGAGGAGGCAACCAACTATAGTTCTTGGATAGTGGTTGCTCGAGGTACATGACTGAAGATAGATCAAACTTCCTCTGAGTTACAACCTTTGATGGAGGGAGAGTGGCAATTGGACATGGCAAGTCAGAAAAATTATCGGTGTAGGTAAGATAGGTAAATCACTCTCGCACTTTATTAGTGATGTGTACTTGGTTGATGGTTTACAACAGAATTCGCTAAGTGTCTCAATTGTGTGTTAGAGGTAATTACGTTGGGTTCTCTTTTGATCAATACTTGATTACCAATATCATTACTGAGGTGTTGTGTTGAGGGGGAAGCAACACAACAATGTGCATATATCGCTTGATGAAACTAACTCCTTGATTGAGGATGATATACAGGATGAAGAGTTCAAAAATGGTCTTATAAGAAAAGACCTCTCGCTCACTCAAAACTCCATGGTGGATAATGGTAAGTCTCCTGAAGGTGAAACAAGTCCTGGATCTGAAAATATGGAAGGTGGGCAGGGAGCAAATCAGTCAGGGGAAAGCATTGCTTAACCTAATTTGGGATAGAACTGACCCACTCAACCTGACCCTTTCTAAACAGTTGTGGGAACAGGCACCAGAACAGATCCAAGACCTGTTTCATCAAGTGTTCATGAGAGATTGAAAAATGTGCCTACGGCTCCATTTACTCCACGAGCTTGGAAGAACCAGAGTTCGCACCCCCTTGACCAAATTATATATGATATCAACACTGGGGTGCAAACAAGATCTAAACTCAAAAACTTTTGTGCTTTCTATGCCTTTTTGTCTAACGTTGAGCTAAAAAATATTTATAAAACTCTTGCAGATTCTGACTGGGTTAGTGTTAATTGCTATGCAAGAGAGGCTTCATCAGTTCGAAAGAAATAAGGTTTGGCATCTTGAACCACGGCCTAAAGACAGATCAATAATTGGTACCAAGTGGGTGTTTAAGGACAAGTTGGATGAGTTCAGAACAACCACTTGGAACAAGGCCAGGCTAGTGGTTCAGAACTATAATCAAGAGGAAGGGGTCGATTATTTGCACCTGCTATGCTAATTATGCTGAATTTTGGTTAATAGAAAAGCACCTCAGGTATGACTCATTTTCTTTGGTCTCTTGGGCAACCAAGAAACAACACTCTGTTGCCATGTCCACAGCAGAAGCCGAGTATGTGGCACTGCTTCTTATTATGCTCAACTGTTGTGGATATGACAACAACTCAAGGACTTTTGTATTGACACTGGGTGCATTCCTATATATTGTGACAAAATAAGTGCAATTAATATTGCCAAAAACCCATGCCAACACAAAATGACTAAACATATTGACATACGTCATCACTTTTTGAGAGACAATCTTAAAAATGGCTTAATTTCAATAAATTTTTGTGCCACTGATAGACAATTTATTGATATATTTACCAAGGCACTGAGTAGAGAGCAGTTTGAGAGGAATAGTCTTGAAGTTGGTATGATTAAAGGGACTTGAACATGCTTGTTTTTCCCCAATGATTGACTAGTTAAGGATTTTTAGGCCAAATAAGTTGATTCAACGGAATGTTTTCAACGTTGGTGTTATTATTAGCACATGTGTGGAATATAACTTGCTGATACTTGCTGAGATCTAATGATATTGCCCTTATTGTCCTGAGTTATCGAGCAGTAGCAATAAAGAACAGACTCTAAGAACAGTTCTGACTACTGTTTGGAATACACACTGTCAAGTGTCGCATCTAGAACCTTGAAAATTGAAAAAGGGGGCATTTAAACCAACTGACCATTTCTCTCTCCTCCCGAAACAAACCTAACCTTCTTCCTCTTCCTCAAACCCACAAAATCCTAAGTCAATTTCACCCTCATCCTCCATAAACCCACAGGAAACCACCTCTCCTTCCTCCTTATCTCTACCAAAACTTAACCGGAACCAGCTACTCTCCTCCCATGGCTAGAACTCGCGGCGGCTTGGTCTCCTCTGGATGTAAGGCATCACACCCACAATCTCTGCGGTCCAAATTGGGAAGGAAGACTTGCGCTGGACTGAAGACTCAGGCAGTAGCGTCGCCAGCGAGTACCGCGTTGACCGACAACTCTACTGGTAACGGATCCTCTCTGCCCTTCTCTATTAGTCCTTCAATCTTTGGGTTCTTGAAAAGCTTGGACCTAGAAACAGTAGGGATGAAACGGGAAGAACTACCCTCTATAAATCCCATTACGGGATGGGAATTGGTTGTATACGATCCCAGTGTGGCCAAATCCAAAATAGATGAAACTCAGTCTGGGTCAGTTGAAGATTTTATTTGTTTGCATGTTGGTGAGGTCCCTATTCTTGAGACTGATCCTGTAGTAGTTGAGGACATTGATTAAGATGAACCTCCCTTGTGCTTCAAAAGAAAACCAACTACTAAATCAGGGATCAAACGCCAAAGAAAGACCACCAGTACTCCCATTGTCCCTCTCAATACTTTACTGTATCGATGCCGAACAAGAAGTTCAGATCCTGCCCCTATTTTACCATTGCCCACAGATACAATAGATAGCCCTACTGCTAAAAATAAACCAGCCCTCAAAACACCTCTCAAAACACCTACCAAAACACCCACCAAAATACCTACCAAAACAACCACAAGAACATCCACCAGACCAGGCCATCACAGAAACCTGCCCAGAAACAACAACCCCCGAACAGATGACAGAATAGGTTGAGTCTAACGAACCAAAAAGCAAGAAAATTAGGGAAAACATGACACCTAAGGAGCGGTATGAACATTTTCTTCAAAAGTCTGTTGTGAGGGGAAAAGTGGTTAAAATTGCCTATTTTCAAGCACAGGGGCTTGGAGTGTTCCTGGAGAAACTAGAGGCACAAGGTTGGTTGGATTTATTCACCAACACTCACCAAGGGTGTTTTATCCCAGATCTAGCCGAGTTTTATGCAAACTGTGTTGTCACCAATGGAATGGTGACAAGCACAGTTAATGGCCATAAGCTTCGTTTTGATGCTAGTGAGTTAGGTGAATTGCTAGGTGCACCCTCCGAAGGTTTTGATGTGTATGTCCGTGAGGACAAGAGTATCCTTGGTGATGAGAGGTTGTTAGAGTTCACTTGAAAGCTAGCCCAAAAACCCAATTTGTCTACATTTCGGTCTTTGTGAAGGGGGAAATGATGCCTTTGCATCGTCTGCTATTCTGGTTTGTTATCAAGAACATTCCCCGAGGTCAGGGACGCAACGTTATTGATCTCATGGACATGTGCTACACTGATTTACTAGATAGGGGTGAAAAGATCAAGCTCCCTGCCATCATGGTCAACCATCTAGGAAGAATAGCCAACACTTCGAGGGATCATGATATGGGATATGGGTTTTTGCTAACTTCTGCGTTTGAGCAACTTGGGATTCCTTTACAGAAGAGGGTAGGCTTCTAGGTACTAATGACACTGGGTGCAGTACCTTGGTAGGGTGTGGATTCAAGGTGAAAAAGGGCAGCAGTGCGGGTTTAGAACAGGGACCCCAAACACCTATTGGCCCTGTTCCCAGTGAGGCATCCACTTCCAGTGGTCCAACCTTCGATACTCTACTCCAGGACCAACTCAGTTTGAAGGAAGATATCACTGACATGAAGCAAGCACTATCAGAGGAGAAAGGTCTCAATGCAAAATGTTGTAAGGACATTCTGAGTGCCTTGTTTGCTCTCACAGCCAAATTCCTTCCTCCCTCTTCTTAGACCTGTTTCTATGCCTTGTTCTCAATATTGTTCCCTGTCTTTTGCAAACACTTGACACTGTGTATCTCTGACTGTTGTTTGTGAATGTCTTTGGATGGTTTATGCTTGTATGCTATGCCTGTGTTTGTTTCTTACATTACTTGTTTGTGCATGATTCGGATGGCCAATATCCTTACTGTATTGTATGCTTGAGTGTATCGCTGTTATTCCCACATTTGGTGGTGATTGTATGCACACTGGGCTCATATCTTTAGGCCTATTTGCCCTATTTCAATAATGTCAAAAGGGGAAAGATGAGCATGACCTTAAGTCTTGCCAAGTTTGCCCAGTTCAAGTTGACTCCTCTCACTCTTGTTTCTCCTTCCTGTGTGACTTGAATATAATTTTAACTTTGTCTATTTTGGCACTAGCATATCTTACCCTGTTAACAACAACCGGTCATTTGGTTTGCCATCATCAAAAAGGGAAAAATTATTAACTCAATTAATGTATAAGGTTTTGATGATGGCAATCCAAAATGCCCTAGTAAATATGCTATAAGTTATGTGTTGTGCTTGAGTTGTATGTTGAGACAGGATCCAGAAAATGCACGGAGCAGTTTGAATGAGCTTGAAGCATCAAGTTGACAACATGTGTAAGAAACTGAGAACACTCCCTCAGAATAGTTCTAGGAGTGGTAGCATGGAACTGTGCAAGAATCAAGTTGACAACATATGTAAGAAACTAAGAACATTCCCTCAGAACAGTTCTAGGAGTGGTAGCATGGAACTGTGCAAGAAGAATTCGAGAACACTCCCTCCAAACCAGTTCTGAGACTGGAAGCATGGACCTACGTAAGAAGTCCACCTGACAACAAGAGTCCTAGGATTGAATGTGTGTATATTAATTTAGATTCTTGTTAATATGTCAAAGAAGAACTTAACTTAACACTCACCTTGAAGGAATTATTTAAGCTGACTCAGAACATTGCTCAGAACAATTGAAAAAACAAGTCTGCAGAGCTCTGAGGGCAGTGAGTGCAAAAATCGATTTTCAAATATTTTCAAGAGTTTTCCTACTGTCAAAATTCCTAATATATTTAGGATCGATTTTCTGATAATATTGTGTTTTAGAAAGAGTACTTTCCTGAATGATATTGGTTGCCTAAAAGATTTTTCAAAAGATTTTATCTTATCCTTAAAGGATATGATTTCCTAAAAAGATAATACTGAGTATTTTCAACGTTATTATGGAAATCAAATCCTTGCTTTTTCGTGGGTATATAAGCACTCGCTTCTCATCTCTTCAAGGAAGGTTTTTTAAGGGTTTTCATGATTGATCAAGTGCTAAAATTGCTTTTTTGAGTTTGAATTTTTCTGTGAGAAAAACTTTCAAAGTGTGCGCTTAATTGAGTCTTTATTATTGGCATAATAGAAGTTGTATGGTACCTTACACTTAGCTTATTTAGAAGCATTCAAGTAAGGTATTTTTTATCTCTTTTCCGTCATTATGATTAGAGGTTGTCCAAGTTGTTGGACGTGGTCTCTTAGGGGACGTGTGGACATTGTGTCCGTGAGTATTTATCCAAGTTGGACATGGTCTCTTAGGAGACAGTGGACGTGTTGTCCGTGTGAGCTTGTCCAAGTCTTGAGAGACTTTGGATGTTTATTTGTAACTAGAGTCTTGGGGGAGACTAAGTTACGTGTGTGGCGTTATCACGTGTGTTACATAGTGTAACAAACTTGACCCGTGTTAGTAAAAGTGGTTGTTGAAATTCTATTGAGGTAGGTTGTGGTTTTAATACCTCCATTGGGCCAGAGGTGGTTTTTCACGTAAAAATATTGTGTTCCCTTTACTATTTCCATAATTACTTTTGTTTCTGTCTCACTGGAAACATGCAATTCAAACTGTTCTCACGAGTGTTTTTGAAATAATTCAAAAAATTGGTAGACACAATTCAACCCCTTTCTTGTGTCCTTGTGTATTTAAATCTAATAGAAGATGAAGTGACAAAGTAGAGTTCTTGATTTTCTGACCAAATCAAAAAAGAAGACTAAACGATCATGGTAAGTGCTAGTTATTTTGCTTAACATTTATCACATTCGACTTGCATGTTGCATCTTTGTCCTGTCTTTGATTCCTTTTTTCAGAAGTTGATATGCAAATGGATTGTTTCAAGCGCTAAATTTTTTTTTTCTTCATTATGTTAGAGTTACTTGTACTGAGGTTTTCAAGTGCTAAATTTTCTTCTTTTTTTTTTTTGGAGTCTCTTGCATCTAGTTCTTCGAATCTAGTTATTTAGCATTCATAATCACACAATTGTCTCTGTAGACTTGTTTGGTGAGATAATTTTGTATGTGTAGCTAATTTTAAGAAATGGTTTTACATAGGGGAAAAGAATTTGGTTGTTCATTATAAGGACAAAATGCTCTCAATTTTTGATGTTAATTTGGAACAATATCAAGTGATTGACATATTTAGAGATGTGAAGAGAGCAGCTATGGAACAGAGTGTGAAATTCGTCAAATTTGCAGGCTTTCTTTGGCATCCTCCTAGAAAAGAGAATCAGAGGTGGGCACTTAGGTGTGATAAGGATTAGGTAAGGTTAGCAAGCCATTGGGAGACTCTGAAAAAAGGTAATGTAAAACCTTTATATATAGTTGACTTGCCTGAGGCTAGTGATGTGCAAAAGGTTGTTGAAAGCCTAGAACAGTTGTAAATATCCAAACTGGAAGGCCTTGACCAACCTCACCCTATCTCCCAATAGTCAACAGAGCCTACAATAAATAAAACTGAACCTAACTCTGAACAATCAAAAGAGCCAACACTAAGTGAAGCTAGGTTATAGGTAGACAGTTTGATTGTGAGCCCAAGTGGCATTTATGTTAGCCCTAAGGTTTTAACAAAGGCCGAGCCCAAACCAAAGGCAAAGCAAGGTATTAGGAAATCCCTACCTAGCCCAATCCAACCAACTAGTTCCCAACCATACCATGCCCCTAGAAAGCCACAAACAAGATCACAAGGATGCCCAACCCCTACCCCTGTAGTCCTCCCTCAACACCAACAACTCCAATCCATATCTCTGTCCTAACAGCCCGTGGAATTCCACCTACTTCAAAAAACCCCTCCCCATATGCCTAGAAGGGCCCAAACAAGATTACAAGGATGCCTAACCCCTACCCACAGCGGTCCTTCCTCAACACCAACACCTCCAATCCATGTCTCTATCCTAACAGCCCTTGCAACACCACCTACTTCAGAAGACCTATGCCAACCCAGCCATACCCCTAGAAGGGCCCAGACAAGATCATAAGAAAATCCAACCCCTGCCCCCATAATTCCTTGAACACTAACATCTGTAACCCAACTACAAAGTCCCTTTTCTCCACCCTGCTATAGTCCAAGAAGGGCCCAGAAAAGCCCATCTCAAGCTTGTATTGCTTTAACCACATCTCAGCCATGCAACACTCCAATAAGAGCCTAACCAAATCCCCATTTAACACAGTCAAGGCACTTAGTTGATGTAGGTTAGCCGATTGTGAGCAAGGATTGTAATGACTTGCAGGACTTTGATGTGGGTTCTTTATGCCAACCATAAATCCTAGAGTTAGATATATTCTTTGAAGATGATGAGAATGTGCTCAGTAAGGAGGTGGAGCTGGCATGATGACAATGAGGGGAGTGACTATGAGGGAGGGGAAAGTGAGGGGAGTGACTATGAGGGATGGGAAAGTGAGGACTCTAAAGAAGAGTCAATAGATAAGGAGTCAGGTTCTGAGGGGCTAGAAGGCGTTAACTTGGAGACAGATACTCAAGATAAAATGGTGCTAGGGCATCAATTGGTTGATGAAGATGGAGGTGGAAGTCAATTAGTAGTCAATAAATTGGCTAACGTGTTCCAAAAGGGTAGCTTATGGAGCAAAGGGAGGGATGGAAAGGTGAAATTCGCTCCTGGTAACATCTTTACTTGTAAGAAGGACTTGTTGAAAGTGATGAGAGAATATTATGTTCAAGAAGGAGTATCTTTCAGGAAATTAAGGAATGATAGGAAGAGATACACCCAGAAATACTTTGATTCTAGATGCACATTTAGGATTCATACATAAGTGTTTGTTGACAATGCCACTTGGATCACAAGAAGCATCACTGGAAGCCATGTGTGTCCTATGGCTAAAGAGAACGAGATGCAAATTCCAAATAGGTTGCCAGCCATCTGTTGGAGGACTTTAGGTCTAATCCAAACATGGATGGCAAATGTATGCAAGATATAGTCATGAAGAGATATGGGGTCTTCATTCCTAATCATATCTGCTAGATTGCAAGGAGGTTTATGAAAGAGATTGCAGAAGGTAAA
Organism: Lophocereus schottii; assembly: GCA_002740545.1. Taxonomy (NCBI): domain Eukaryota; kingdom Viridiplantae; phylum Streptophyta; class Magnoliopsida; order Caryophyllales; family Cactaceae; genus Lophocereus; species Lophocereus schottii. The sequence goes on from NCQV01069215.1 coordinate 9,011, forward strand.
CATAATGAAGGGTATAGGGTGTTTTCACAGTACATGGAGCAGTTCAAAGAAAGAAATTCAGAGTCTGTGTGCTTCATAAACTGGATTGACTATCAGCTTTTAAAGAGCATTGCAGGCCCCTCATTGGTATTGATGCATGCTTTTAAAAAGGTCCCTATAATGGTCAGTTCCCTCTTGCTTATGAGGTGGCACGTTATGAAAATGAAGAGGAGTGGAGTTTCTTCATTCATGGACTTGTTGTGGCTCTGGAAGCAAGGGAGTATAGCTCTAAATATACCATCATGTCTGATAGACACAAGGTAATACATCACTAAATAAATCCAAAAGTTTATATGTTTCTTGTACATGTATGCTAATATAAACTATTTTCTTATATATGGTCACTCAAGGGTATGATTAAAGCACTGAAGAAGATCATGCCACAAGCTTTAAGGAGGATATGTGTTCTACACTGTTACAAGAATTTGGCTTCTCAATACCCTGTTAAGTCAATTGTTAACCTTATTTTTACCCTTTAGTTATCATTTTAGGGATGCTGACTTATTTTTCCCATTAAAACATTGTAAGATGCTTGGTTCCATTGTTTTTCCTATATCGCTGCAAATGCCTACTCCCCCTATATGTTTACAAAGGTTATGGATAAGATTAAAGAGAAGGATGCTTCTGCATACCACTAGCTAAAGGACAACGAGCCCCTAGAACGTCATTGGGCTAGGATTAACTTTGATGAGGCTTGAAGTCAGATGACAATACTAATAACTTTGTGGAGAGTTTTAACAATGCTATTGTGAAGCATAGGGGCAAGCTCGTGTACAATATGCTAGAAGAGATTAGGAAGGTAGTTGGGAGAAGGTTTGATAGGAGGTTTCAATTAGCAGCAAGTTGGGATGGCAAAGTCACACCCTATGTGGAGGAAAAGTTGAGGATGATTGAGATAGAAGCCAGGAACTGTAGTAATGTTGTTCTTACAAGAAGGGGAGAGTTTGATGTTTTAGAGTGTAATATTAACTTTACTATCAAGCTGAGAGACCATTACTGTGTTTGTAAAAAATGGCAGATTAGTGGCTTGTCTTGCAAACATGTAGCCAGATGTATTCTAAGGATGAACCAAAAGTTAGAGGACTATTGTGCTCACTGGTTTCTGGTTGAAAAATACAGAAAATTGTATGATGGAATTATTCAACCTATTCATAACTCATGCATGTGGGGGCGGCTAGTTTGCCAAGATTAGATCATCCTTTTGGATTGAGGAAAAAAGGAAGGCTAGAAAAGCACAAGAGGAAAGAGTCCATTGCTATTATGCAGCTCCAGGGCAGGTTAAGATATGGTAGTGGCACCAAAAGGTGCAAGAATCGCAAGCAACTAGAGCATAATGCTCTAAGTTGTGGAAAACCGAGGGATGCAAATGGCAACCTCATCTAGAAATACAAGAGGAAGCCCAA
>NCQV01069220.1:0-13848 GCA_002740545.1 Lophocereus schottii
TTTGTAAATGAGTTTGTAATCTTTTGAATCAAGTCAAGGAGTTGGATGGCAGTACAAGTGTAAGCAAAATGAGTGAGTTTGAGTCATTCATTGGATCAAGTGCTCCCGATCAAACTGACATCCTCCCACCTAAGCCATCCCACTGCAAAGGAAGTGGTAAACTTATTAAAGGTGGGAAAGAGAAGGCAATGCAGCAACAAGGTAAGCAGTTGAGACTTTATAAATGTTGTGGAAAACAAGCTTACCATGCTTGACGAAACTGTCCCACCAAACTATCCTTTTAATTTGAGGTAAAAAAACAAGAGTTTCTTTATTTTTATGAGTTAAACTAGTATTAAAGTTGTTTTCTTGTTTATCTTAATTGTGTATTACTTTTTTTTTAAGGTCCGAATGAAGGTGCACGTGTGATGTGGAGGAATTAATGCAACTTCTAAACTTGCAAGTAGCATATTCAGATGTGTATTTAATTCAACTGAATCAGTTGTAATTTGAGATGTGATTTCATCAATGTCATTGTGTGGATACTCATTTAGCTTCACTAGCTTTGGACATTGAATTGCTGTAGTTTGGGATGTAATTTGAAGAATGCAATGGTGTAGTTTCAAATGTGAGTTTCACAATACAACCTTGTAGTTTGAGATGTGTTATTTCTAGCATGTTCATGACCTTAACCAAGCACTGCAGGCAAAAATTCTAGTTGTATGATGTTGGCCCCTAGAAGTTGATCCATGTAAAACTGCAAATAAAGAAAAGAACACTTGATCATCTTTTTTTTTAAGGGGGATGTGTATATGATGTTGGTCTCTACAGAAGGCAATGAATTTGATGGTTTTCAGATAAGGACATTGGTCTCTATTGTTATTAGCCTATTACCTCAAAGGTAGAGCAATGTGTCATTGCACAAAGACGTGGGTTAGACTCACACATAGGCTAGTTTTATTGATCAATGGGTACTTTTATTGACCAAGTGAACACTGCTCACCAAAATTCATACATTGTAGAGAACGTATGTTCCTGATGATGGGTTCTTAAAATCAAATGTCCTATGTTTAGTTGAGAACAAGCAGCAACGAACTAGGCGTCTAAGGTACTAGATTGGAATTTTCAAGAAGTTCAACTTATCGAATATGAAATTTTTAACCATGTGATAGCATGTTGGTGGAATTTTCTTGGTGTGCCCCTATAATCATTTAGATACAGTGCACAAAGAACAATTTACAATACAGTGACAACCCCAAATCAATGATAAGAGCGGGAGACATACAAAAATCCTAACTTAATAGAACTCTCACCCCTTGTCATCTATGAGGAAGCATCCTCTGGTGGAGATTGGTAGTAATCTCAGTGCAAGGACTTGCGATCGGAATTTTTCCCACAAAGTACTTGACTTTGTGGTCTGCTATGAGGCATTTGGGGCCCATATGGTTGAATTGTTCAATACATCTCCAGAAGAAAACAATGTTCCAAGCTGCCAACTAGAAGGGCATAAAAACAAAGTTGCTAACGGCAATCGCCATCCTAACCATGCCATCAAACACATAAACGCATATTCATAGATCATTGGAATAATTATGATTCACACACCAATCACAACGTTCAAGCCTATGTAGGAATTGAACCTACATCTTTCGCACGAACACTCTACTAGTGGAGCTAATAGGCTATAATAGTAACTGCAAATACGAACCTGGTAAAATCAATATGCATTCAAATATCAATTGAGTGAACAAGTTATGTTAAACAATTTCATTTAAGTAAATAAGCCACATTCAGTTGATGCAATTCAATAGAATGGGCATAATTCAAACTCTATAACATGAGTATCCCAAATCTTCAAATAACCTCAATTCCAACCCAACAAATTCTCGTAAACATCCAAACAAAAATAATCAATCCAAAAAACGAACAAAAATTATTGGAGGCTCTTAAGCAAATCCATTCATTTACATACCTAACATAACAATGCACAATTTGAAGGATTCAAACCTTTCTGAGCATTTTAAGCTTTATTGCAATAAAGTGGAGAAACACACATAAATTCAACATTTAATCCAATACAATGTAACATAACAGCATAGGCCAAACTTTGGTAGACGGCATTAAACAACTTGACCACTGATTCAAGCTGAGCATAAATCCTTTAAGGTTCAAATGCACAATTCAGACAAAACTCATAAATTCAAATAATGTCCACAAATAAATTCACGCTCAATCAAATCATTAAACTAAATAAAATAGGCTTTTAAATTGGAAAAAAGCATAGAAAGTATGAAAACCAAAAAAAATACCCAGCACTGGTGGTGGATTCGGTGGTGCACTAGGCAAAGGCCTTCGGTAACGGCGACGAGCGAGGCTGGTGGAGGCAATTTCATATGTGCGGGTTGGCGGGCTAGGCGGCGGCGCGTTTCAGGAGTGTTGGTTGGTGGGCTAGGCATGTAATTGGTTAGATGGTAGTGGGAGGAGTGTGGCTGGGCAAATTCCAAGCAGGCCGCACTGGTGGCTGATAGTGATGTGATAGGTTTTCCAGGAATTAACAGTGAATTCGAGGAGAAATCAAAGTATTTGTGAGTTGAATCAGAAAGAATTGAAGAAGGAAGATAGAATTTCATTCATCTTAGCTATCATCTTCTCTTACAACCTGCATTATTTAAGGAGTGCTCTGGACTCTCTTTCTCTTTCTGTCTCTTCTAACAGCTCCCTGAAAAAGTGGCCCCTCTCAACAAACTCTAACTAACTTCTCTGTCTGTTTGGCGCCCTTTTACCATCCGCGTGCTGTTCACGTGATTTCTTCATTTTAGCATGTATCAAGTGCCTCCCTCTCAAAAAAGCTTGTCCTCAAGCGTCCAGTGAAAAATTGAGAAATTTAGCTTCAATGTCAGAGTACAGCTCCCAGGTAGCTTCCTCCTTTGGCCTATTAGACCACTAAATCGGCAAGTAAATGACTGCCTTATTCCCCTGTTTGCCCAACCTGCGAGCCAAAATAGCCACGGGTTCAGCAACTAACAGCCCAAGGTCATCGACATCAGGTACAGTCCCTAGCATAGAAAGGGCAACCCCTACATATTTCTTTAGTAACAACACATGAAAGACAGGGTGGATTTTAGCCTGCACAGGGAGTTGAAGCCTGTAGGGCACAGCCCCAACTCGAGCCAAAATTAGAAATGGTCCAAAATACCTAGGGCCGAGCTTCTGATTCATCCTCAGAGCAACAGAATGTTGTCTATAGGGTTGTAGCTTCACATAAACCTAATCTCCTACCTCAAACTGTCTGTCAAACTTATGCTTGTCAGTCTACATCTTCATTCTATGCTGAGCTTAAGTTAAATGATATTTTAGCATCTCGATGCATTCTTCTCTGGTCTTCAAGCTCCTATCCATTGCTTCCACCGAGCTATCTCTAGCCACATATGGAACATGGAGGGAAGGTGGCTGGCCATAAACCACCTCATAAGGAGTAATTCCAAGGGTAGAATGCCAATGGGAATTGTACCACCATTCTCCCAATGGTAGTTATAAACCCATTCTTAAGGCTTCTCCCCTGTCATGCATCTCGGATACCCCTCTAGGCTTTTGTTAACCACCTCAGACTGGTCATCACTCTAAGGGTGATAAGTTATTGACATATGTAAGGCCACCTGCTATAGTCTAAAGAACTCTTACCGGAAATGACTGAGAAAAACTTTATCTCTGTCACTGACTATGGACTTGGGAACTCCATGCAGCTTGAAAATATTATCAAAATACAGTTGAGCTACTGAAACAGCTGAAAAAGGGTGTGCTAGAGGAAGAAAATAAGCATACTTACTCAATCTATCCACCACCACCCATATAGTATCCTTACCCTTGGATTTAGGTAAACTTTTAATGAAATTCATAGAGATGTCCACCCATAATACCCCTGGAATAGGCAGAGTTTGCAACAACCCTCCAGGTGCTGAAAGATCTGCCTTGTATCATTGACAAACTGAGCAAGCCCTCACATAATTCCTAATATCCTTGTTTAAACCCTTCTACCAGAACAAACAAGCTACCCTTTTTGTAGTTACAGCCACCCCAGAATGGCCCCCCAAAGATGAGTCATGGAAGAGCTTGATAATGTGCGCTTGCAGCTCAGCATTGCTTCCCACCACAATCTTCCCATTCCTATACAGAAGCCCTTAAGAATATGTGTATTTGGGAATGATTTCTCCCCTGTTTAACCTGTTGATAAGGCCTTGGATAATGTCATCTGTTTGCCAAGACTGCTTGACCTGTTCCAGTAGGTCTAAACTGATGGAAGATATTGATATAGCCACCAATTGAGCTGCAGGTATTCTAGATAAACCATTTGCTATAACATTGTCTTTTCCTTTCTTGTAACAAATCTCATAATCAAAGCCCATTAGCTTGCTCAGTCACTTACCCTCAAAAGCTGTAGTGATCTTCTGCTCCATCAAATACTTTAAGCTGAAGTGATCAGTCTTGATCACAAAATGTCTTCCTAACAAATATGGTCTCCACCTTTCCACAGCTAGTACTACTGCCATGAATTCTTTTTCATAAGCTGACAATGTTTGGTGTTTAGAGGAGAGTGATTTGCTTAAGTAGGCAATAGGGTGGGAATCCTGTATGAGAACAGCTCCAATTCTCCCTCTTGATGCATCAGTTTCCACTACAAAGGCTTTTGTAAAATTTGGCAAAGCAAGTACAAGAGTAGCTACTATGGCTTCCTTCAGAGTCTCAAAGGCCTCTTGGGCTGTTTCCCCCCACTTAAAGGAGTTTTTCTTGAGAAAGGCTGTTAGGGGTTTACTGATTTGACCATAATTCTTGACAAATCTTCTGTAGTAACCAGTTAAGCCCAAAACCCCTCTTACTTCTTTAATGGTTTTTGGTGTTGGTCGCTTCTTCATAGCAGCAATCTTCTTAGGATCAGTAGAGACCCCCTGAATGCTGATGTGTCCCAGATATTCCACCTGTGCCTCCCCAAAATTGCATTTACTTCTTTTAGCAAAGAGTGTATGCTGCCTCAAAACCTCAAAGGCTGTTTTCAAATGTTCCAGATGCTGTTCATAGTTGGGGCTATATATCAGAATATCATCAAAGAAGATCAGTATGAATTTTAGTAAATAGGGTTTGAAAATGTGATTCATGAGGGCCTGAAAGGTAGAGGGTGCATTAGTAAGGCCAAATGGCATTACCAAAAACTCATAACGGCCCTCATGGGTCCTGAATGCAGTCTTAGGCACATATGCTGGATGCATCCTCACTTGCCAATATCCAGATCTAAGATCAATCTTAGAAAAATAATCAGCCCCAAATAGCTCATCTAGTAGCTCCTCAACCACTGGAATTGGAAATTTGAACAGAACAGTATGCTTATTTAACATCCTATAATCAACACAAAGCCTCCAAGTACCATCTTTCTTCTTGACTAGTACAATTGGGGATGAACAGGGACTCTGAAAAGGCCTCACCACTCCAGCCTCTATCATTTCCTTGACTATTTTTTCAATCACATCCTTCTGTAAAGCAAGGTATCTATAAGGTCTCACATTAATAAGGGAAGTGCCCTCCCTAAGGACAATCTTGTGATCATAGCTTCTGTGTAGGGGAAGTGTCTTTGGCTCCTCAAATATATCTGCATAATCCTTCAGCAACTGAATAAGCTGAGGGTCCATTCCTTCAGCTTGCAGAATAGTTACTTCAGGTTGCACAGGTTCAATGTGAATTACAAAGAATTGAGCAGCTTGGTAAAGGGCTCTTGGTTTTTTTCCTCTTTCCCATTCCACTGCATTTTTCTTAGTACCCCTCAATACATGTCTCCTTCCCTTAATAAAAAATTCCATGGTTAGCTCTTCAAAATTCCATAGTATAGGACCCAAGGTAGATAACCACTGTACCCCTAACACCATGTCACAGCTTCCCAGTGAAACTATATATGCATCAGTTACATATTCCACTCCCATCAAGGACCATTTAAACCCTTTGCACATGGGTTGACACTTCAATTCGATACCCCCAACCACTACCACCACCAAGGGGGGAATTCGTGACAGTATCCTTCCTAGTCTTTTTGCTATTGTGGAGTCCAGGAAGTTGTGTGTACTGCCTGAATCCACCAATATATGTATAGGTTGGGAGCCAACCTTCCCAGTGATCCTCATGGTTTGGAAGGAACTCAGACCTTGCAGAGCCTGTAGAGAGATTAGAGGTTGCTCTTCATCAACTAAGAAGGGTGTTGTGCCCTCGTCCAATCTTTCCTCTTGTTCCTCCATCCCTTCCTCCTCTACCATGATTTCCAGTCTGTAAACTTGTCCTCTGCACGCATGACCAGGGTAGTATTTATCGTCGCAAAAGAAGCACAGATTATTGGCCCTTTTTTCGTCAATTTTTTTGGGAGTTAAAACCCTCCTTGGCTTAGAGGACACATACCCAGTACTGGACATGGCACTCCTAGGGCCAGATTGACTGCCCGCAACATTACTCCTGGAAGAAAACTTCTGGTAAGTGGAGGCTACTGACCCACCAGATGACCCACTATAAGAACTGAAACTCCTAGTGGCAGTAGGAGGTTTATCCAATATAGGTTTGCTTCTCTTTGTTATGTAAGCAAGAGTAGCTTCCTGTAGCTTGGCTGGGCAATAAGCATCATGCACACTAGCAGGCTTGGACATCCTAATTGCACATTGTATCTCATCATACAACCCACTCAAGAAACAACTGACTGCTTGGGCTATTGACAAGTCCACTCTATTTAACAGCATGTCAAACTTTTCTTGATATTGAGCTGCACTTCCCAATTGTTTAAGCTTCATCAATTCAGCTAAAGGGTCATCGAAAGGCGCAGTTCCAAACCGAGCTAGAATGGCTGTTTTGTAGTTTTCCCAAATTGGCCATACCCCAGCAGCGAATCCTTTTATGTATGATCAATGCCAAATTAGTGCTCTTCTAGACAAATGTATGGATGCAATTTTAACTCTCATATTTTCCCCAATTGAGTCCAACTCAAAAAACTGCTCACATTTATAAATCCAACCCTGAGCATCCTCTCCTTCAAATTTTGAAAAATCAATGCGAGAGAGTCTAGACAAGTTATTACCTCCATTGGTACCATTATCTCTTACTCGATCTGCCAGCTGCATTATCTGGACGCTTAATTCGATGATTAATTCTCTCAACTGTGTATGGGCTCTCTCCTGAGCTTCTCTTTGAGCTACCAGCTGACCATTGATTTCCTTGGATTGGTTGTTGTTTTGGCCTTGCAGATCATCGATAGATTGTTGTAGCTGTTGTTGCACATCATCAATGCGAGTCATGATCGATTCTACAATTGGAGCCTACAATTCCTTCCCAGATAGGAATCAACGAACTGCAATGAGTGATGAATTTTGTGGAAGGGGTTCCCACAACGTATGATAAGTCCAGTAATCAGGCCAAGGAATTTCCTTACTCTGATACCAAATTGATAGGTTTTCCAGGAATTAACAGTGAATTCGAGGAGAAATCAAAGTATTTGTGAGTTGAATCAGAAAGGATTGAAGAAGGAAGATAGAATTTCATTCATCTTAGCCATCATCTTCTCTTACAACCAGCATTATTTAAGGAGTGCTCTGGACTCTCTTTCTCTTTCTCTCTCTTCTAACAGCTCCCTGAAAAAGTGGCCCCTCTCAATAGACTCTAACTAACTTCTCTGTCTGTTTGGCGCCCTTTTACCATCCGCATGTTGTTCACGTGATTTCTTCATTTTAGCATGTATCATGATGGGAGGGTTGGTGTCCACTGGCAACACTTTCTAGCAGGCAATTGCAGTGCAGAGAGTGAGGGAGGTAAGAGGAGAGCAATCGAGATGGAGAAGAGTTCAAATCTGCTTCGTGAATCATCAACCCCCTCCTCTCTTATTTTTTTTTTTAAATGCTTAAAACGTCCCTTTTAATTCAAGCCGTTAGATCAAGATTCCATGGTCAGGATTTGAGGTGCTCACCTCTTATTAGTTGGTGTTTACCTAAAGGGATGTGCTCACTTGAACCCCTTTGCATAGTTTGGTTGATTTAGGCAGTACACACAATTTCTTGGACCTTGTTACCACTAGGGGGCTTAATTGTGAAATCAATAATACTATTCCTCTGCAAGTATTGTTGCTAATAGCAATACATTGTTTAGCTCAGTCATGTGCAAGAGAGTTACCTAGTCCTTACAGGGGAAAGAGTTTCAATAGATATGATGATTGTTCCCTTGGGTGGCTGTGAAATGATTCTTGAAATTCAATGGTCATCTATCGTAGGAAAGATATTGTGGGATTTTGAGCTGTTGAAAATGGAGTGGAAGCCTTATTTGATTGGAAGGATTAGCTCCAAAATATCATGGTCTTCTGGCTTATGAAAAATAACTTATGGTTGTGGTCTATGTAGTAGAGAAGTGGAATCTTTATTTGATTGGAAGGCATTTCACTAAAAAGACTGATCATTTCAGTCCAAGTATTTGCTTGATCAAAAAACTTCCACTTCTTTCTAAAGCAAGTGGTTACCTGAATTGCTGGGCTATATTAGTCATACCCGTCTTTTGCTTCCTTTTCTCATCTGACAGGGCCTTGGAGAAGAGAGTGATAAAGATAAATGAAGATCTCTAACTAATGTAGAAATGAATGCAAACACGTATTGGTAATTTTCTTATGGGTGAAAGACAGGAGATGACTACAGAAATTAAAAAAATGTTTATTTATTTTTGTAGTAAGGTCCAAAATTGAGATATACAAATGAGACTTATTATTAGACTACTTGATTTTTTTAATAAACAAAGGGGAAAGGTCTCAATTCATTCATTCATCAAATAAATATCGTTGGTTACAAGATCATCAATTAAACCCTACCTTCCTTCAACCAAATCATATCCTTTAATGTACAGATTGCACCCCGGCTAAGGAATGAGCTACCCCATTGTTCCCCATGGACATGAGAAAAGTACAGGCACCAACTTGGTTGCTTATACACAACCCATCAGTAACAATGAGCCATATCTCAAAAAGTAGTTTCTTGCTGATTCTTTATTAATTTTTTGAGTGATTTTCCATAAAGAAGTTTATAATGACCTTACCAAACCCGCAATCGTTTGCCATTTTTATACCAAATCACATTGCCATCATTTCCTACAACTCTACGGACCAACAACCTTCGGCTTGCCTCACTCCCATAGCCATTAGCTTCCCTTTGTCATCTCTCGCCGCAAAACTGAACCCGTGCCCCTGTCACCAATAAAGCTCGTATCAACAATTACCTTAACATAGTCTTTAGACCTGTCAATTCGGACGGACGAGTTGAATACAAATCGGGTGTATTCAGTTTCGGATAAAATACAGGTTGGATGAATTCGGGTAAAATACGGATAGGTGTATTTCGGTTTTACGGGTTTTGGGTCAACCCAACAGATTTGAACTCCTTTTTAGTGAATGATTTCTCTTTTTGTAAAAATCAAAATCTTGGCATATTTATTACTTCAAATTATTTGTATTTAATGAACAAGCATTCTAATTATAATTTCTTAAAAGGATATAGAAAATGTTTAAACTTTTCAATATGATATATAAATGCCATGTACCGGTGGACACTAAGTCACGTTTGAGTGGGCTGGTCCATACATTAAATATTAAGAATAGGCTGAATCATTCATAGGCCGCCCAATCTAAAGCATGATAACGGGTTGGAGTAGTTCGACCCGTTTATAACCTATTTAATGGTTCGAAATTTTCTTAATTAACCTATCATTACCTAATCATGTATGCTTTATTAGTTGGTCGATCATAATACAAACACAAATTGGTCAATTGCTTAGCACTAACATCAAGTTGAGACCAATTAGAAGGAAATCAAATGAAAGAATATTATAGACGCACAAGATATTATAATTATTTATTAATTATAACATCAAAATTTTCGATTATTATAGAGTAATATTCCTTAGAATACAATGAGACGTATTCAATTCACTAGGAATATAATGGTATGACTTGCACATTTTTAATACTTGTGTTATTCTAAATTTATTTTCATAAGACTAGATATTTCATGTCCATTTCTAAAGTTGTTCTATTTATAAGTTCTATATGATGTTATTTTATGAGAATGCATTTGGGAAAGAACGGGTACTATCGTCTAATTTGCAAAGATATGCGATAGTTATAAAACGTATCTCTAACCGATTCATTATAATGAAAAACTAGTATTGTTAAGAGGAAAAATTAAAGAAAAATTAAAAATAAGGATATGTTATTCGGCTTGGTGGGCGAGTTTGGGTTCGAATTCGACCCAAAAATTTGCGGGTTTTTCGAGTTCGGTTTATTTCAAATTCGGGTCGAAAAAATCGTGTTCAAAACCCAAAACTTTCGGGCGCGTTCAAGTCGAGTTTCCGTGTCGGATCAGTTTTTGCCCGGTCTAATATTAGTCTTCAACAGGGGGCTTCCAATTTGCAAAACCCAGTGTAGCATTACTTTTGGCCACTCCCTTCGAAATTCAGCTCCTCTGATGCCCTTCAAAATCCTTCACACCTAGTCACTGCCTCTTGCATAATTTGAGCAGTAGTGGGGTTTTCATTATTAAAAACTAATGCTTTTCTTTATTACCAAAGCTTCCGAAATAATAGCACAACTTTTTCCAGTTGTAATATCAAAGGAAACTAAAATATAATGGATCCAGTCTTGAGAGTCCACAATCTTTTCAATGGCCATCTCCTTACCCTTGTGAAAATAATGACACTCTTGCCTGTGCAACAGAGCGATCACATTATCTTTACTAGGAAGAGCCCCTTTTGCTAATCTCCATACAAATGGCCCAATCCTTGTACATATTGGCATGGACAAGGCTTTAACCCATAATTTGCTTTGCCTACCTGATCCACTTGCTAATCTCCCTTTGATTTTTTGTGAGTACCAATTTCGGTTTTATTTTTAATTATTAAATTTGATATTATGACATAAATAGGAATGAAAATCGTGATGCTCATAATTAAATTTGAAAATAGACAAACAAGAATAGCTAGGAATGCCAACTTCGGCCATACAAGCAGCCAAGAAAACGACCAGCAGCATTAGGAAGCCGTCAAACTCTTTAATCTTGAATTACCCAAGTCCCAATGTTAAGACTCTGCTCTTAAGATCCTTTGACAACTGCAGCATCACACACATCCGAAGACATGGTTTCTACAATAGCTCCTGATTATTGCTGTGTACAATACAGAGTTGTAAAGGGTGGAACTTAGCAGCTTGCCAGCACCATAATGCGTTCTTACAAAATATGAAGCCACCATGTTCAATAATCATATCTAGGCACCTGGAACCGACTTATATGGGCCAAGGACCCATTTTCATTCTAACAAGACAAGACACGCACTGGGGTATACCCGACTGTATTTAACTCATAGGTTAATGAGATGATATCTGATCGGTTTTGATGACGAGTTTGTGAAGCATAAATTGATAATTGTTGAAATCTGAAGTCAGCATTCTCTGCATATTACAAAATGCAGAACTCTAAGTTGCTCGAGATTATAGCATTATGATAGATCCAGATCATTCAAATAAACAAAGAAACAACAAACAGGTAAATAAATTTCTTACTTCAAAGGAAAGCTGAGAGGTAATGCCACCCTTGAGTCTGTGCCACCCAACAGTCTCCGTTAATGTTGATTATAGCATTTACATAGTGGACCAAGTTCTCATAAATAAACAGCGAACCAAACAGACAGGTAAATAAGGTTCTTACCTTAAAAGAAATGCTATTGAGAAAAAGGCATGCCTGGTGGAGTTGAACCACTACTAATCTGGTCTTCATCTCCAGATGCTGAACTTTAAGACAGTTGGGAAAATACAATGTCACACATCTATGTAGAGATAGCATATTAATGTGGAGAACTTACTAGGTCAGAATTCCATGGTTAGGTACACGGTACTATTTTCACTAGGTACCAAGGATTCAAAATGCGATTTTCAGTCGTGATTGCAGTTTCGGACGCGATATGAAAAAATCGCACTAATGCAGAAATCACGCTCTATGTCGTGGCTAAAACATGGTTCGGCCAACTCAAAAACCTTTCCAATGCGGCAGTATCGTCACGGATCAGCCACATTTTGAATCCATGCTGCGTATTCCGTATTCAACTAATAAAATAGTATTAAAAAACACAACTTTAACAATGCAAATAAGCACTGCACATCAGCATGAAGCAAACAAAGCTGCCACTTAGACTAGTATCCGAAAAAAAAGGGGTAAAACCCATGCATGATGCAACGAACGGGGAAAAAAAAAAAATTAGTGTGTGCGTAAAACACAAGGCTTCCTCTAATAGAGGAATCACAAATTGCCCATGTTTAGTAGGACTGTTTGGTACAGAAAGTTCATTGCAGCTTACTCCACCACATGCAATAAGAAAATCAGATGATCCATTGGGCAACAGAACCAGATCCATGGGTCAATTATATCTCTGTAAAGCAGAAGTCCAGAGATCAATCATGAGCAACTCCTAATTCAAGCAGTGGCGACACAAGAAATAGCTGAACTTGGAGCTCCAGGAGCATGTAGACAACTATAGCATGTGTCTGAGTAAATGAACTCATTACTTTATCATTAGCCCTCAAGCCTATTCATTCAGGTTAAATCTATAGTTCCATTTATCTTTTATGCGATGGATGCTTATCCAGCCTATCACTTAAGCTTCCGGAATTCGATCATTATGCTTTCCCTTCTCCCTTGCCGGAGGTTTGGTTTTCGTAGATACTAGCTGGTAGAAGACGTCCCCAATCATATTCATAACTCCTTTTCCTACATTTCAAAACAAGCTCCACGTTAATTTTCACATATGTGCTCACCCTCGCATAAAGAGGCGCCACTTTGATGATAACATATATGAATGTGTAATCGACCACCTTATCCATGGGGAGTAGTGCTCAGAAAAGAGAAGGTTTTTCTCAACCGTTTTCCTTGGAGTCCCGACTTTTATGAGGGACCTGTAAAAGGGAATACTTGCTGGCCAACTCTCAATCATAATTTCAAAGTCCGACAGCAACATACATTCTGTCAATGCTTCTATCTACTAAAGTGACCTCAATTTTGCATATGAATACTGCATCTTTCAGAGATATGCTGGATAGGCCATGAAGAATGCTTCTTGATATCTTTCCTTCTATAGAGCTTGAAGTCATAGTTAACACTCTTCGTGAGCCCTGCACTACATGCATTCTTCTAGAAAGGGAGGGAGATAGGTGGAAATGAAATGACTAACATTTGTAATACATCAAATGGATCAAAAAAGTGATCTTCCCCTGCAGATGATGGACTATGTGTACAACTCTTTTACTCTCTCTCTATCCAAGACCTTTTAACTAGTAAAGAGAGTTTATACAACTACAATAGTTTATGTACACAAGTCATCTTAAAAGGTGTTCATGCCCAAGGCCCAAGCAAAATGAGTTGTAGACACCAGGATATGCTTCGCACTCCTACATTTCTTTTAGGTGTACTGATAGCACAGCAGTAGTAGAGACTGGTTAGTTTGATGAGCAGTAGTAGAGACTGGTTAGTTTGATGCCTATTTCCGGACCGTCAAATAAATTTACAATATCCTTTCCGAAGTTTGTTATTTTACAAGTTATAGTTTGCTCGTAAGAAGAAACCTAAGTGATGGATTTCTTCCCCCTTGGCTTTGATTTATGAAATTTATAATAGATTTTGCATGGCACTTATCCCTTTCCATCATATTCTTTTTCTTTCATGTACGCTCACCTCCTACACAAAATTGAAAAAGGGATAAGGAAAATGAAGATCTTCTCCTTTAACAAACCCCGAAGACAGTGCTCCTCTCACTTACCCTACGTTTTTCTTCTAT
>NCQV01069226.1:0-10053 GCA_002740545.1 Lophocereus schottii
TGTGTGTGTGTGTGTGTGTGTGTGCATACATTCTTATCAGGGGTGGAGCTAGGGTTTAAATCTTGGCGTGTCGAACTACACTATGTAGTACAACTAATATTCATCTAATTCATGCTCTAATTTTTTTATATATTTTTTTCATATTTTTTTATGATACAATATAGTCTTAATGTTGCATTAAATCTAAAAGAGATTCTAAATTCACCAAATTCCGTCTTTAAGCCGGCATGTTTGACTTTCAAATTCACAAGTTTGTCAAAGTTAACTTTCATTTGACTCTTTCCAAAATGGTATTGGCATACTTGCTAGATACAAATTTGACTAGAATTACTAAATTAGACACAATACTTTCCAAACAATGATTGTAGACTAAAAAAGAATATTTTTGCCATTGATTTTGCTTCTAGAGATAAAGTCGTCTATAGTATTTTCTCTCTTAGTTGATGTCAACTTAAAATAAATTTTCGTTTTAATTTTCCCTTATTCAGATCAAGCTAGAAGCAAATACCATATCTCCCATTTTTGCAAGGAGAGGACATTAACTAAATATTACATGTCAAAATTAATGATAAAATACTATGCCATCTTAATTAAAAAGGGCCACAAAATTTGTAGTATACTATGCTGGAAAACGCAAACAACCCCCAACGCTGGCAAAATCCTAACACCTCACCCCCTGGAGCACTTCACTGTCCCAGCATGCATGTAAACTAAATAAAATATATCCATGTTATAAATCTTAATTTTTAATACGCCACAAAACTGCCTCTTTGGAGATTCAAACACAAGACCCACCCTGCCTACCCAGGCATTGCCAAGCCCTTTTACCAATTGGACAATACAAGCCTCTAAATTTAAAGGCAAACTAAATAATATATCGAGGCTTGCATTTTTTATTTATTTCGCAGAAATTCCTATATTAAATTTTTTTCCTCGAAAAAAGTTGAGGTGTCAATCGATACCCCTTGCATTCATATAGCTCCACCCTTGATTGTTACATATATGTATGCGGGTGGATCCTGTGAGAAGATGCTCACTATGTGCATAATGAGAGAGGAGGATACATTCTAATATATATGAGTACAGACCACTAGAATGGTCTAACTAACTGTAGTGCCCAAACTAAATTGATTTAGTTTGGTCATGCTCTGGGATATTTATTGAATTTCTATGCCAATTAATTGAGAAATCATCTTACTATTCATGAATTAAAGAGAATTAGAGTTTTGATTGTTATGGTGATCTAGATCACGTATATTCTGTATATTCTCCCTCTATGTAATCTGCTTTTTGTGAATTGTGTATATTCTATATGAGCTATAGCTTGAAATCTCCTATTATTAGGTCCATGGGAAGGCATAATATATTCTTTCTCGCTACAAGTTTCACTAACCTATTAGCTCAATTGGTAGAGTTTTTGTGCAAGAAAGCACAAAACTTGTAGATTCGACTCCTACGTAGGCCAACAGAGTATCAAGTACTCTTATCAGATTGCATAAAGAAATCCATTACCCTTAAATGGCTTAACATGCTCTCGAATTTTGTGAATGCCCACTGCATTATCCACAATTATTAGGAAGAGCCGAGAGGCCCCTTCTACTTCTATCGACACAAACCCATGAACTATCTCCTCAAGTTTACATAAGCACTAGTCATACATCTTCAGTGTTGTAAAAGGATTTTGTTTATTTACCCATACACACTCAATTTTTTGAGCTATCTAACAATATTGAAATAAACTACCTTATTTGAAGAACAATTTTATCCACCCTCAATCTCCACCGTAAGAGTGAGGGAGAACATATCTCAAGCTAGTAGTCAATAGTTTTCATATACTATGTAAGATGGTTTTTTTCATGTTGAGTTATCTTTTGACTTAAAGTTTGCCTCCTAGATCATTAACAGATCAAATGCCTTGTATCAATATTGCATTGTAGCCTATGTAGTATTTGAACCTACATCTTCTACACAAGGTTACAAATACTTTACCAAATGAGCTAATAATGGTCTTTATATCACTTCAATTTCTCAAAGGGCACTATACAAACAAAAACCAACATGATTTTCAAGTAGGTCACGAAGAAGACAGTATGCTAATGGCTTGTTGCCCCAATAAATATGGGAGATCTCTTATCCTAGTGTAATCTAGCATCTCAACTTGAATTTAACATAACAAACATCCCAATTCTCTTGTTATAAAGAGCCTTATTTTGAATTTTCACACTTTTTGGAAGGTTTGTAATATTATGGGCTAACAATATTGGCTAGATTTTTGACCTACCAAGTTAAATCTTTAGTTTGAACTGAGTCTAGCTCAATATGATGCCAATTTCAAGTCTCGTGCAATACACTCTCGTAAATTCTCCCAATTATTAAACAAGCTATAAAATCTCAAGCAATATTAGCTTGTGATCACACTACAAATAATGAAACCATGCAATAGAACATTAAAATTTTGACAAAATAAGGTTCTTCGACTTAAGGTCCATCTAAATTACACCATGCTTACAATAGACTAATTTCACCAAATGGGGTGAGTTGATGTAAGTCTCAAGGGAAGGAACAACCCAAACTAACTTACAACAAGAACACAACCAAAACAAGTGAGAACTCACGGTGAGAGAGGTGGCACGATCGTGCTTGGTGGCATGGGGTGGCCGTGCCACTTTGCTGCCTAGCATGACTAGAAGTTTTGAAAGTTCACGGTTTTGAAGTGGCTTTCTGTTTAGGTGGAAGCTGAATCAAAGTAGAATGCCTGGGCCTTGATTAAGCACGGAAAGGGTGTGAGAAAGGTTAAGGAAAGTGTGGAATGAAAAGAAGATAAGAAGATCACCGATTAGAATGCAAAGAGAGCTCACGGTTCAAGGAATCCGAAAGCTACTTCACAAACTTTAAGTGTCTTCAATGAATTTGGATAATTCTAAACTAGGTGATTAGATAAGATACACCACTAATCACTTAGCTTAAGGCCCTTAGTCTTGGGTTAGGATAAGATACACCACCTAACCAAGGATTAAGACTCACTTGGTCACCACCTTAATCGGCCTAATTAAGGATAAGCAAGTAAAGTGTTTAAGGGAAACTCAAGACACAAAGTCTCTTTTCTTAATTCAAAACTCAAGCATATATTACACAATTGAACAGCTAAGGCTCTTATATGGCCTTGAAAACACACGAAACGGCTTTCCTTCTAGTCAAGGAAAGTCATGAAGCTAACCCTAAGCTGATTAGTGCACGGTTAAAGCTTAAACATACATAAGCTAAAAGTTTAAGCTACAAAACACAAGATTTCCTTCTTAAAACTCTTTCCGAAGCATTAAGGAACCTTGTTGACTCAATTTTCTCTCTAGGGAGGTCAGTCTCACACGGCTGCCACCTCAAAAAGCTGATGAATGCATGGCTAGCATGTAAAGTAAGTGTGGCCGGTTCAGAGCTTGCCAAATGGCGACTTCTTCTTGCTCCACGTGTCTCACTCCTATGTGGCTAGGTGGCAGCTTACCAAGCAGCTCTAGTTGAGCAAGTAGGAAAGCACACACCTCTAGCAAACCCATCTAGGAAGGAAAACCACCTAGCTAAGCAACCGGGTGTCTAGGTGCGGGTTTCTGCCTAGCTTTGTGCTTCATGGTTGACACCTCAAATGCTGAGTAATCTAGGCTTTCCTTACATGGAAGGAAACCCTGAGATGTCTAGTTTACCCTCCTTTTTGAATCAAGGCATTTGGACATCATTTACCCCTGAAATAGCCTGATTACCCAAACGGTGCAGAATTAGATCCAAAACAGCATAGGTTTCAAAATGAGTTCCGTTCACTAACCAATTGAACTCCAAATCTGGTAATTCTAATTGAGTATGAAAGCTAAGACCTTAAGCTTGTAAAAACACCAAAAAACGAGCACTTAAGCTAGGATTAAACTTGAGAAATCAACTAACAAGTACCGGGTAAAAATTCGGATGAAAAATCGGGTACATCACCTTCAATATTCTTCATCAAACAACTTATAGCCGTGGCTTTGGACTTAGTTTCTTGATTATTTTAGATCATTTGAACATTAATGGACCTTGTGGATGGATCTTCATCATTCTCCCCTTGTTAGGAAGATTTAACCCTCAAATCTGAAAGATAGTCATCTGCTTCATAAGGATTTAAATCAGCAACATTAAATGTAGCTGATACTCCATAATCTCCTAGTAATTCCACCTTATAAGCATTATCATTAGTCTTCTCCAAAACCTAGAATGGACCATCTACTCCTGGAATCAACTTTGTTTTCCTTTTGGAAGGAAAACGCTCTTTGCGTAGATGTATCCAAACTAAATCACCCGGCTTGAAAAGCTTCTCTCTTTTATGCTTGTTAGCTTGGGCCGTGTATGATAGGGTGGTTTTCTCAATTTTGGCCTTTACTAACTCATGTAACTTTTGGATTTCTTCCACTCTAGATGCAGCATCTGCACTAGGCCTTTGATCCAACGGTTGGGGAATAAGATCAAGTGGACTTAGGGGATCAATCCCATAGACCACCTTGAAAGGTGATAGACCAGTAGCCTTGCTAGGAGTCTTATTGTATGCAAAATCAGCATGCGGAAGTAATGGATCCCAGGCTTTTGCATGATGTTTAATCAAAACCCTTAATAAGGTACCAAGGGTTTGATTAGTAACTTCTGTCTGCCCATCTGTTTGTGGATGACAAGTGGTACTGTACTTGAGTTTGGTACCCAATTTCTTCCACAAAGTAATCCAAAAGTGAGTTAAGAACTTGGTATCTCGATCTAAGATAATGGAACGGGGAATTCCATGTAATCTCATAACCTCCTTGAAATAGAGCTCAGTAACATGAGTAGTATCATTAGTTTTGTTGCAGGGAATAAAATGAGCCATCTTTGAAAATTGATCCACCACCATGAAGATAGAGTCCTTAGTCCTTTGTGTCCTTGGTAAACCAAGTATGAAATCCATACTAATGTCTACCCAAGGTAACGTGGGAATAGGTAGTGGCGTGTATAGCCCCTGGGGGAGCGAATGACTCTTTGCAATTTGACATGTACTGCATCTTCTAATGATATCTTGAACGTCCTTCTCCATGCGTGGCCAATAATAATGTTCCCTAAGCATGATTAGGGTCTTGTCTTCACCAAAATGACCAGCTAATGATCCAGCATGGACTTCTCGAATCAATAACTCATGTGTGCTTCATTTAGGGATACATAATCGAGCACCCTTAAAGAGAAAGCCTTCTTGAACTAGAAAATCCCCTTTAGGATGTTTGGAGCATTCAAAACATAACAGCCCAAAGTCTTTATCATCCTGGTATGATGCCTTTAGATGCTCAAATCCAAGGATACAAGCATCTAGTTGAAATAATAATAGATAATGCCGAGAAAGGGCATCAGCGCCTTGATTCAACTTACCGGACTTATGCTTGACAGTGAAGTGAAAGGACTGAAGAAACTCAACCCAATTAGCATGGCGTGAGTTTAGTTTATGTTAACCATGAATATACTTCAAAGCCTCATGATCCGAATGCAGAATAAACTCACTGGCAATCAAATAATGATTCCAATGTTCTAAGCATCGAATGATTGCATAGAACTCTTTGTCATAAGTTGAATATATCTTTCTGGTATCACATAACTTCTCACTAAAGAAGGCCAAAGGACGTCCTTCTTGAGTAAGAATACTACCAATACCAACTCCAGAAGCATCACACTCAACCTCAAAGACTTTCTCAAAGCAAGGTAAAGCTAGGACTGGTGCTTGAAATAGTCTTTCCTTCACTTCTTCAAAGGCAACTTGGGCTTTAGAATTCCAAGTGAATGAGGAACCCTTAAGAACTTCAGTCATAGGAGCTAAAATGGTGCTAAAATTGCGTATGAATCTCCTGTAGAAAGAAGCTAAACCATGAAAGCTTCGAACATCATGAATGCTTTTAGGAATAGGCCAAGTCCAAATGGCCTCAATCTTGCATTCATCCGCCTTAATTCCATCTTCTGAGACAATATAACCTAAGAAGGTAACTTCATGGGTAAACAAGGTACACTTCTTAAGGTTGCCAAACAATTTCTCCTTTTCAAGAACGAGCATCACCTGAGTTAAATGATCTTGATGCTCTTGCTCATCCTTGCTAAATACCAGTATATCATCAAAGTAAACACCACAAACTTGCCCAAGTATGGCCGAAATACTTGATTCATCAATCTCATAAACGTACTAGGGGCATTGGAAAGACCAAAAGGCATGACTAACCATTCATATAATCCACCTTTAGTCTTAAAAGCAGTTTTCCATTCATCACCCTCCCTAATATGAATCTGATAATAACCACTCCTTAAATCAATCTTACTAAACACCTTAGCGCCATGTAACTTATCCAATATATCTTCAAGGCTATGTATAGGATACCTATACTTGATAGTAATTTTGTTTATGGCCCTACTATCAACACATATCCTCATACTACCATCCTTCTTTGGAACCAAAAGAGCTAGGACAGCACACGAACTCAAGGATTCTCGTACCAACCCCTTAGATATTAATTCTTCAACTTGACGTTGAATCTCTTGGGTTTCTTTTGGGTTTATCCTGTAGGCTGGTTTATTTGGTAGAATGGATCCTGGAATAAGGTCAATGTGATGTTGAATGTCACGCTTTGGTGGTAAGCCTGAAGGTATCTCATCAGGAAATAGGTGACTAAACTGATCCAATATGACCTTGGCTATAGGATGGGATGGAAGTGGTGTATCTGGTTCATCTTGTACTTGCAATATCCACTCTTACAAAGCCTTAAACTCGTGTTGAGTGGCTTTCAAAAGTGGTTCTCCATACGTCAAAAGCAAGTCATATTGATTTTAGCTATTTTATGGTTTCATTTTGTGGAGTTCGGATGGTGACATAGGATTAAGGGTAATTTTCTTGCCTTCTTTAGTAAAGGAATAAGTGTTTAGGTAACCATTATGCATGACCTTCCTATCATACATCCATGGTCTCCCTAGTAAAATATGGCAAGCATCCATGGGGATAACATCACATCAAAGTTCATCTTGATAGTTCTTACCAAGAGAGAATGAAATCAAGTAATGAGAATTAACTTGTATTCCCTTGCTTTGATTTAGCCATTGAATATTGTATGGGTGTGGATGTGCCGTGGCCTAAAGGCCCAATTTCGCAATCATACATAATGAAACAACGTTGGCATAACTTCCTCCATCGATGATTAAGGAACAAACTTTGCCTTGGACTGTACACCGTAAGTGAAAGATATTCTCACGTTGTTTATCTTTAGCAACTCGTTGGTTACTCAATACCCTTCGAATTACTAGCATTTCACCTTCATCTACATTTTCCACAAACTCCTCCTGAACTTCTTTATGATCTTCCTCAGCATCTTCTTCCTTTTCCTTCTCTTTCTCCTCGGAAAATTTTCCTTCTATGGCTTCCTACTCAGCTAAGGTAACCACCTTTCGACTAGGACAATCAGAAGCAATATGTCCTAAGCCTTGACACTTATAACACCTTCTTTGGATTGTGGGGTACGGGTTTGGACGTGGGGGATTTGGTGGTGGCCTTTGAGGAGCTTGGTTCTTTTGTGGATTGGTTGGGAAAGGAGTAGATGGTTTAGGCTAAGGTGTGGTACTCCCCTTGTTTAAGGGTTGCCCACGGTTTGGTGCAAAATAAGGCTTGAAAGAATCATGAACAGTCATCCTAGATCTTCTTTGTTGCTCCACCTTATGTGCTAAAACACATATTTTGTTAAAGGTGGTGTAGGCTTGCAACTCAACCATGTTGGCTATCCTAGGATCAAGCCCTCCTAGGTAACGAACCATGGTTTGTTCTTCAGGCTCATGAATGTCACATTTAATTATGAGTTTCTCAAACTTACGTGTGTATTCTTCTACATTCATTTTGCCTTGAGTAAGATGGTGAAAGAGCATGTAGTTGTCTTGGACATAAGTGGACGACAGGAACCTTGCTTTCATCTTTGATTTCAGTTTATCCCAAGCATTGATTTTTCTCTTTCTCTCTCTAGTTCTCTTACCATTGAGGTTTGTCCACCATAAGGAGACATATTTCCTCAGTCTAAGAGCAACCAATTTCACCTTCCGGTCCTTTGGAATATCCTTGTACTCGAAAATTCGTTCAACAGTTTGTAACCATTCAAGGAACTCATCTGGGTCAAGCTTACCCTCAAACTCGGGAATTTCAACTTTGAAATCATTTGAGTTGAAAGTAGGCCGTGCTCCTCTTCTTGTCCTTTCGAATGGTCCATCATCATCAGAGACAGATAACGCATTGCTAGCTTCCTCTTCTCCTCCATAATGCGTCCTAATTCGTTCACTATCCTCCTGAAGCTTTTGTTTTTGTTTCATATTGCTTCCAAGCTATTTTCTCAAGTACTCATTTTGAGCCTTGAGTTCTTGATTGGCTACAGACATCTCGTGCATTTGCTTGGCCATGGCTTTAAGTTTCTCTTCCACAGTCATGCTAGAACTCACGGTGGAAGTTTGGATGAAATGAATTTGTGTTTGAGTTTAGGATTCAGAGATAAGCTGGGAAAGGCGTGTGATAGGTTCCAGGCAAGGATAACTTGCTTTGATACCAAAAATGATGTAAGTCTTAAGGGAAGGAACAACCCAAACCAACTTACAACAAGAACACAACCAAAACAAATGAGAACTCATGGTGAGAGAGTTGGCACGGTCGTGCTTGGTGGCATGGGGTGGCCGTGCCACTTTGCTGCCTAGCACGACTAGAAGTTATGAAAGTTCACGGTTTTAAAGTGGCTTTGTGTTTAGGTGGAAGCTAAATCAAAGTAGAATTCCTTGGCCTTGATTAAGTATGAAAAGGGTGTGAGAAAGGTTAGGGAAAGTGTGGAATGAAAAGAAGATAAGAAGATCACTGATTAGAACGCAAAGAGAGCTGACGGTTCAAGGAATCCGGAAGCTACTTCACGAACTTTAAGTGTCTTCAATGAATTTGGAATTCTAAACTAGGTGATTAGATCAGATACACCACTAATCACTTAGCTTAGGGCCCTTAATCTTGGGTTAGGATAAGATACACCACCTAACCAAGGATTAAGACTCACTTGATCACCACTTT
This sequence comes from Lophocereus schottii, assembly GCA_002740545.1. NCBI lineage: Eukaryota > Viridiplantae > Streptophyta > Magnoliopsida > Caryophyllales > Cactaceae > Lophocereus > Lophocereus schottii. The sequence goes on from NCQV01069226.1 coordinate 9,095, forward strand.
AATCGGCCTAATTAAAGATAAGCAAGTTAAGTGTTTAAGGGAAACTCAAGGCACAAAGTCTCTTTTCTTAATTCAAAACTCAAGCATATATTACACAAATGAACAGCCAAGGCTCTTATATGGCCTCGAAAACGCATGAAAGGGCTTTCCTTCTAGATAAGGAAAGTCATGAAGCTAACCCTAAGCTGATTAGTGCACGATTAAAGCTTAAACATACATAAGCTGAAAGTTTAAGATACAAAACACAAGATTTCCTTCTTAAAACTCTTTCCTAAGCATTAAGGAACCTTGTTGACTCAATTTCCTCTCTAGGGAGGTAAGTATCACACAGCTGCCACCTCAAAAAGATGATGAATGCATCGCTGGCATGTACAGTAAGTGTGGCCAGTTCAGAGCTTGCCAAATGGCGACTTCTTCTTGCTCCACGCGTCTCACTCTTATGTGGCTAGGTGGCAGCTTACCAAGCAGCTCAAGTTGACCAAGTAGGCAAGAACACACCTCTAGGAAACCCATCTAGGAAGGAAAACCACTTAGCTAGGCAACTAGGTGTCTAGGTGTCGGTTTCTGCCTGGTCTTGTGCTTCGTGCTTGACGCCTCAAATGCTGAGTAATCTAGGATTTCCTTACATGTAAGGAAACTTTGAGATGTCTAGTTTACCCTCCTTTTTGAATCAAGGCATTTGGACGTCATTTACCCCCTGAAGTAGCCTGATTACCCAAACCGTGCAGAATTGGATCCAAAACAGCATAGGTTTCAAAATGAGCTCTGTTCACTAACCAATTGAACTCCAAATCTGGTAATTCCAATTGGGTATGAAGGCTAAGACCTTAAGCTTGTAAATACACCAAAAAACAAGCACTTAAGCTGGGATTAAGCTTGAGAAATCAAGTAACAAAGACCAGGTGAAATCTGGATGAAAAACTGGGTGCAACACCTTCAATGTTCTTCACCAAACAACT
>NCQV01069242.1:0-11612 GCA_002740545.1 Lophocereus schottii
AATTCATATTTGGGTTATTTGAGTTTGATTTGGTTCACTTACCATCCACATATATATCAAAAGGTAACTCTTGTGCCAATTGATTAAGAGCCCCAACCTTAGATGCCCCTAAAAATATAAATTCTGAACTTAAAATAGATTAGACAAGAAATTAAGAAACAAATTTAATTTTTGTATCGATGTAGTATGTGTAGGTACAATCTTTGTGTATTTGTTACAAGTAAACAAATAAAAGCTCTCTTATTCAATCTCCAATTTATATTTAAAAGAGGGTCGATTGGCTTGTATCTCGATTAAGTTGACTGATTTGACTTCTTTGAACGAACTTGAATGAATTTGATCTTGACAGAGGACCTAAGAGGATTAGTCTCAATCAAGAAGAGTTTTCTTTAATCTTTAAAAGTAGACATCCTGGTTTTGCTTTTAGTCTTCCTTCAGAGCAATTAAACCTTTGAGTCTTCAGAATACTTTAGAGTGGATTAGTTTTTGGCCCCGTGAGTAGGAGAGAATAGTGCTCTATTTATAGGGAAAGAATTCCCCTTCCCTTACTGTGGTTTGTGGCTTATTCACCTTCTTGGGTCGTTGATTAGGACATTGACTCGTTAAGTCCATTTGACTGGCAATTTAATAGCCAATTTGATCGTTGACTTTATAGTCGTTTGAGTCATGACTTGGTAGTCGATTTGACCTAATTTATTTAAATTAATTAAATTAATTAAATGAGCTAACTAAAGATAATTAACTTATATTAATTTTCTAATGTGGCACTTTTTATTTTTTTTAGTGCCTACAAATTATCCCCTTTGAGAGTCACACGTGTGCACAAATTTGGAATGCTTGAAGCGGTTGAATATCGAAAACTTGGAAGATGTTGATCATGAGCTTTTTGTGAGCTTTCGCTTTTTTCTTTTTCTTTTTGTGATAATGTTGTTTGAGGTTTTTTTTAATAAAATTCCATCAAACATTTTGTGATAAATTAATCAACAATTTAAAGAGATATAATTCTATCAAAAATTTAAGAAGATAGAATTTTATCAACACTTTGTGATAAATTATATCAACAATTATACCAATAATTGCTATAAGTTCTTCCTTTTTTTAATGTTCTCCTTGAGCCAGAAAATAGACTTTTTAGTGTGGTCCCATCCTTTTCATTTTTTTTCAGTTACAACATCTTCCCACCAGCGATCATTAGTCCACACATCAACTTCATCTCCTATAGAGTATAGACTAAGCATAGTCTCCCAAAGTAGCCCTGCGTCTCTTCCTTATTCCTTGGGATTGGAAAGTAGTTAATGGATTGGCAATGCAAATCACATGTGCTTTATCTCCTTTATAGTCAAGAGGTACCCATTCACAGCTATTTCCAGAGCCTTCATGATTCACTAACCTTGGTTATTGGATGAATATGATTAGATCCTTCTTTGTTGGGAGCGTACCACCGATTTATTTCAAATTATTTAGGCTGCTTGCATGAGGCTTTTAGTTTTGAATATGCAACTTTCCTTTTTTTTTGGGCAAAATTTTCTGATCTTGGCGGCCGTGGCTTCTTCCAGAAGCTTGTTTGCCAAATTACAGCAAAATTACCCCAAAGTACTAGCCTAACGCAACACTTCATTGAAATTTGCACTTTTTTGTTTTTTCCACCGTGGATGATTGCGGAGCATGCCTGTTCACTGTCCCCCTTTTTTTGGATTTTACTCCTCTTAGCCCCCTCCTTTTCTAACCTTTATTTATTAATTTTTTATACTTTATGTGAGTATGTAAGGATTTTTGTGAATTTCCTTTTTTTGGCACTTGAATTAACATTTTTTTTTGGTCTTTTGCAGATTTATCATCCGAAGTGTCGAATGCTTTGAACTTTGGACTAAAATGATTGTTTACGCCACAATTTGCAACAAAAGCATGAAACTTTCTTACGCTTCGATGAGATGTCTTCGTGAGTCCTCCTTGAGTAACTTTTCAAATGTTCTCCCCTTGGATGGTTTGCCTACATGGCTCCACCATGGGTGACTCTATCGAATATTCCCATTCTTGGACTGCTTGCTCGCATAGGTCCATCATGGGTGACTTTCTCGAATATTCTCCCCCTTAGACGGCTGCCTCATATAGGTCCCCCTTGGGTGACTTCCACTAATGTCCTCATCCTTGGCTGCTTGACTGCATGGGTCTGCCTTGGGTGGCTTTCTCGAATATTCTCACCCTTAGCTGCTTGCCGTATGGGTCTGCCTTAGCTGACTTTCTCTAATATTGTCACCCTCGGTTGCTGGCCTACATAGGTCTGCCTTAGGTGACTTTATCTAATATTCCCAGCCTTGCCAGCTTGCCCGCATGGGTCCGCCTTGGGTGATTTTCTATAATATTCTCACCCTTGGCTGCTTGTCCATATGGGTCCACCTTGGGTGACATTCTCTACTATAAACATGGAGGTCATGTTATCATCATCACCAACGTGATGAGAACGCCCTATGATTTGAAAGAGGATGTCTGCTTCGGTAATAAAGATGACGAGGTCATCTTGTCATTCCCATCTTTCAGGAGGATGCCACCAACCTACAGAAGGAGACTTACATTGCTGTTGATGTTGACTAGAAGAAGGGAGTGGATAAGCTAAAGGAGGAGGCTTCATAGTTGCTATCATCAACTAGAAGGAAAAGGCTATAACGTTGTTGCTATCAACTTGAAGAAGGATGTCGACTCCAATACAAAGGAGAGGCCTAGGTCTATTGGCCCCCACTTGAAGGAGGAGGCAAACGTCGCCAACATGAAGGATGAGGTCATGATGCCATTGTTACCAATGTGAAGGAGGAGGCTTACGTCGCCAACATGAAAGAGGAAACATATGTCACCATTGCCCCCAATTTAAAGGAGTTTTAAGAGTCTGCAACATTTTAGTGACAATTTCTAGTCGAAAGCCTGGTCAAGGACTTAAGAGTCAGCAACTTCGATAATTTGGGGTCTTGAACTTTGAAGACTTAAGAGTCTTGAATTTTGAAGACTTAGAATTATTAAAGTTTTGATAACTTAAGAGTTTTGAACCTTGACGACTTTGAAATCTTTATCTTTGAGGGCTTAGGTGTCTCACTTTTGATGAATTAAGAGTTTATCTTTGAGGGCTTAGGTGTCTCACTTTTGATGAATTAAGAGTCTTCACCTTGATGACTTCAAACTTTGAAAACTCGGGAGGCTTTAAATTCGATGACTTGGAGTCTTTAATTTCACTAAATTAAGAGTCTTGAACTGAGGATACTTAGGTTTCTTTAATTTTGATCACCTAAGAGTCTTTTTCTTCGATGATTTGTGAGTGTTGAACTTTGAAGACTTTGTAATCTTTGGTTTTGATGACTTGAGAGTCATTATCTTCAATGACTTGTGAGTTTTTAACTTGGAAGACTTAGAAGCCTTTAACTTTGGAGACTTGGGAGTCTTTAACTTTGACGACTTATGAGTCTTTAACTTTGGGGACTTCGATGTCGTAACTTGGGTAACTTGTGAGTCTTTAACTATGAAGACTTGGGAGTCATTTAGTTTCGAGTTTGAAATATTGGGTGGCTTGAGAATCTTGAACTTTAAAGACTTTGAAGCCTTGAATTTGGGTGACTTGATAGTCCTAAACTTTGAAGACTTTGGAATCTTTGGCATTTGAGACTTAGAAGTTTATGACCGTCAATGACTTGAGGGTCTATAAGGTTGACTTGAAAGTCTTTGATAGCTTGGAAGTCAACATCGTTGTTTGGCATGTGAGTTTGTCACTTAGGTGACATGAGAACCTTTAAACTTTAACTATTTGAGAGTTTATGTCCTTGATAACTTAAGAATCTACCATCTTGATGACTTCAAAGTCCTTGAGTTCACTTCAAAGTTTGTGATTCTATTGACCTGATAGTCTTTAAGTGACTTGAAAGTCTTTGATTTTGATCATTTAGAAGTCCATGACTTTGATGGTTTGAGAATTTCGTTGGGTGACTTGACAATCTGTGTTGAATTGAGCATCTAAAAGCTCAGACTTCGAAGCCTTAAGGGTGACTTGACAGTCGAAATTATTTTGTAACTTGAGAGCCTTTATGAGTGACTTGAAAGTCTCCAAACTGACAACTTAAAAGTATTTAAATATGTCTTGTAAGCATAAAATCACATTGACGTAGGAGTCTTAAACACTTGACATAATAGTCTTAAAGCAACGTTGGAAGTTTGCTCCCTAAATGCTCATTTTGGTCATCCTTCTTCCAAAGCATTTTCCAATATGATCTTGATAGACGATCAATCAAATTCTTCGATTTCTTTTTCATCTAATATGATGTTTCTTTCTTTTACAAGCTGCAGATCTTGCTCGTTAAAAGCCCTTCATTTCTTTATAGGATGACTAATGATTCTAGGATACATATAGTATCTTAGATCGATAGTTCTTCTAATATCTTCAAGATGTTTTGGCTCTGTCAGCTTTACAAGTCCTTTCTCAAGAAGTTTGTCAAGTATTTCTAGCGCATCAGACTCAGAATAAGGGCATTCCTTCTCTTCAGACCCTCTAAGCATGGAGCTTTGTTTCTTGACTATGTCATTGGCTCATCATTCAGTTGTCTTCCATAGTAGGCAATTGTAAGCTCCATATCATGAGCTCGTGATTGCCAGTTCTTGGAATGTTTTGGGCTTTTTCACTTGTAAGGCATAAAGTATATCCATGTCCATCCCTTGGGCACACATATCAACAGCTAAAGATTTGGATAAATGGTCTTTACACTTTAGAGAAAGAGCAACCCAATAGCTTATGTCATCAATGACTGGCTTATTGCTCTAATGCCTTGTGTTAGTTGACGTTGTTATGCTAACTGCGCGACATGTGTGGTATAGAAGCAATTCAAGAACTCACTTTCCATTTGCCCCCAGCTATCAGTAGACTCAGAGGCTTGGTTTGTACATCAGTCAAATGCAATTCCTTTAAGAGATTAGACGAACTGTTTCACCAATTAGTCTCCTTCAGTGCTAGCATTACTGCGTGTTTCAATGAAGTGAGTGATGCGTTGTTTGTGCTTACCCTTGCCATCAAATTGTTGGAGCATAGGTGGTTGATAGCCATGAGGGATACAAAGTGCATGAATCCTCTCTGAATAAGGTTTCCTATACAAGTGAGTTTTATAAGAATCCTCTCCCAGATGAGCCTTCACTTCATTAGCTATCAAGTTGATAGCCTCTCAGAGTTGCCTTTATGTTTGCTAATTCTTTATCCAAGTTGATAGCCTTTGTGACCATGACTAACACGATGACAGTGCCAAAGAATTCAAGTTCAACTTGTGAGAAAAGTGAATCCCTCATAGATGTTGGTGAAGAATCGCTATTACCATAGTCATCATCCTCATCGCCAAAAGGTTAGAAGACAAGATTGGTATAAGCATGAAATTCATCTAGTCCACAAGTAGAATCTTCCTTGTATTGAAGATAGCAAAAGGTTTTAGCTTCAAATTAGGGAGACAAACAGGTTAATTGACCCCATCAACGGGCGAGTTGTAGCTAAATTTTTGAGGTTTACGTGACTGCAAAGTTGGAGTCATAACTTGTTGCTTTAGGATGATGAACGCAACAACTTTGGTCATGCTCCTAGTCTTCACTCTGTCCCTCAATTGCTAGATGCAATACTAGACTTTGCAGATCCTTTAGATGTAGATCCAATAGAGCCATTTTTCGAAGATTGAAGGATGGCATTCTTAAAAGTCATTTCTTTTTCAAAGGAGTGTAAAATTTGTTTGTTTGGAGAAAGAGATGAGAGGCAGAGAAGTCCCACCGAGCATATCAAAAATTTGAAAACATAAATTTTGAGCCTAAAATAAATTAGACAAGAAATTGAGAAACAAATGTAATTTTTGTATTGATGTAGTATGTACAGGTACAATCTTCGTGTATTTGTTTCAAGTAAACAAATAAACGTTCTCTGATTCAATCTCCAATTTATATTTGAAATAGGGCCAATTTGATTGTATCCCAATTAACTTGACTGATTTGACTCATTTGAATGAACGTGAATGAATTTTATCTTGAGAGAGCGCCTAAGAGGATTAGTCTCAATCAAGAAGAGTTTTCTTGACATCCTGCTTTTGCTCTTAGTCTTCCTTCAAAGCAATTAAACCTTTGAGTCTTCAAAATGCTTAGGAGTGGATGAGTTTTTGGCCCCCTGAATAGGAGAGAATAGTGCTCTATTTATAGGGAAAGAATTCTCCTCCCTTTACTGTGGTTTGCGACTTATTCACCTTTTTGGGTCGTTGATTGAGACTTTGACTTGTTAGTCCATTTGACTAGCGATTTAATAGTCAATTTAACCGTTGACTTTGTTTTCGTTTGAGTTATAACTTGGTAGTCGATTCGACCCAATTTATTTAAATTAATTAAATTAATTAAATGGGCTAACTCGAGATAATTAATTTATATTCATTTTCTGATGTGGCACTTTTCAGTATCTTTTTAGTGCCTGTAAATTGTCTCCTTTTGAGAGTCACACGCGTAGACAAATTTTGAGTGCTTGAAGTGATTGAATCTGGAAAATTTGGAAGATGCTGATGATCTGAGCTTTTTTGTGCGCTTCTGCTTTTTTCCTTTTCTTTTTGTGGGTAATGTTGTTTGAGGATTTTTTTTAAATAAAATTCTATCAACAATTTATGATAAATTGATTAACAATTTAAAGGGATAAATTCTATCAACAACTTGTGATAAATTCTATCAACAATTTAAAATCCTAGAATTTTATCAACAATTTATGATAATTATGTCAACAATTTTACCAACAATTGCTATAAGTTCTCCTTTTTTTTTAATTGTTCTCCTTGAGCGGGAAAATGGAATTTTTAGTGTGGTCCCATCCAACACCTTCCCACCAGTAATCATTAATCCACACATCAACTTTATCCCTTATAGACTAAGCATAGCCTCTCAAAATAGTCCTTCGTCTCTTCCTTGTTCCTTGGGATTGGAAGTAGTTAATGGATTGGCAACACGAATTACATATGCTTTATCTCCTTTATAGTCAAGAGGCACCCATTCACAGATATTTCTAGAACCTTTATGATTCACTAACCTTGGTCAATGGATGAATCTGATTAGATCCTTCTTCAGTGGGAGCGTACCACCGATTTATTAAAAATTTTTTGGGATGTTTGCATGGGGCTCTTAGTTTCGAATTTGCAATTCTCCTTTTTTTGCATAATTGTCGAATCTTGGCAGCCGCGGCTGCTTCCAGAAGTTTGTTGGCCAATTTATAGCAAAATTACCCTGAAGTGTTAGCCTGAAGCAACCAACACTTCATTGAAATTTGCTAGTCTTTTTGTTTTTTCTGTCGTGGATGATTGCCAAGCATGCTTGTTCACTCCCCCCTTTAGATTTTACTCTTCTTATCCCTCTCCTTTTCTAACCTTTTATTTATTTAATTTTTGTACTTCATGTGATTATGTAGGATTTTTGTGAATTTCTTTTTTTTGGCACTTAAATTAACGTCTTTTTTTTGTCTTTTGTAGATTTGTCATTTGAAGTGTCAAATGCTGTGAACTTTGGACTAAAGTGATTGTTTACGCCACCATTTACAACAAGAGAACAAAACTTACTTACACTTGGATGAGATGTCTTCGTGAGTCCTCCTTGAGTAACTTTGTAAATATTCTCATGCTTCGATGGTTTGCCTACATGGGTCCACCTTGGATGGCTCTATCGAATTTTCCCATCCTTGGAATGCTTGCTCGCATGGGTCTGCCATGGTTAACTTTCTTGAATACTCTCCCTCTTAGACGGCTGGCTCACATGGTCCCCCTTGGGTGACTTCCACTAATGTTCTCATCCTGGGCTGCTTGGCCGCAAAGGTCTGCCTTGGGTGGCTTTCTCGAATACTCTCACCCTTGGCTACTTACCGCATGGGTCCGCCATAGGTGACTTTCTCTAATATTCTCTCCCTTAGTTGCTAGCCTACGTAGGTCTGCCTTGGGTGACTTTATCTAATATTCTCACCCTTGGTTGCTTGACCGCAAGGCTCCGCCTTGAGTGACCTTCTATAATATTCTCACCCTTGGTTGCTGGTCCACATGGGTCGACCTTGGGCGACATGCTCGACTATAAAGGTGGAGGTCATGTTATTGTCATCACCAGCTTAACGAGAATGCCCTGTGATTTGAAGGAGGATGTATACATCGCTAACACAAATGATGAGGTCATCTTGTCATTTCCATATTGCAGGAGGATGTCGCCAACCTAAAGAAGGAGACTTACATCACTATTGATGCTGACTCGAAAGAGGGGTTGGATGAGGTAAAGGAGGAGGCTTCATTGTTACTATCGCCAACTAGAAGGAAGAAACTATAACGTTGTCACTATTAACTTGGAGAAGGATGTCGCTACTGTTACGGAGGAGAGGCCTTGGTCTTTTGACCCCAATTGGAAGGAGGAGGCATACGTTTCCAATGTGAAAGATAAGGTCATGACGTTGTTGCTACCAATGTGAAGGGGAAGGTCTACATTGCCAACATGAGGGAGGAAATATATGTCACCATTTCCCTAAATTGGAAGGATTTCTAAGAGTCTACAACATTTTGGTGACAATTTAAAGTCTACTTAGATGACATGAAGTCCGCTCAAGGACTTGAGAGTCAGCAACTTTGATAATTTGTGGGTCCTAAACTTCCAAAACTTAAGAGTCTTAAACATTGAAGACTTAGAATTCTTAAATTTTTTATAACTTAAGAGTTTTGAACCTTGACGACTTTGGAATCTTTATCTTTAGAGCTTGGGTGTTTTGCTTTTGATGCAATGAGAATCTTTGCTTTGCCGACTTTGGAGTCTTAAACTTGAAAACTTTGGAGGCTTTAAATTCGATGACTTGGAGTCTTTAATTTTGATAAATTGAGAGCCTTAAGCTTGGGAGACTTTGGAATCTTTGGTTTTGATCACTTGAGGGTTTTTATTTTTGATGACTTGTGAGTCTTTAACTTTGGAGACTTAGGATTCTTTAACTTTAGAGACTTGGGAGTCTTTAACTTTGATGACTTAGGAGTCTTTAACTTTGGTGACTTCGAAGTCGTGACATGGGTAACTTGTTAGTCTTCAAGTTTGAACACTTGGGAGTCATTTAGTTTGGAATTTGAAATATTGGGTGGCTTGATAGTCTCGAACTTTAAAGACTTTGAAGCCTAGAATTTTCGTGACTTGGCAGTCCTAAACTTTGAAGACTTTGGAATCTTTGACATTTGATGACTTAAGAGTTCATGACCATCAATGACTTGAGGGTCTGTAAGGTTGACTTGAAAGTCTTTGATAATTTAAAAGTCAATAACTTTTTTTGACTTGTGATTTTGTCACTTAGGTGACATGAGAATCTTTAAACCTTAATTATTTGAGAGTTCATGTCCTTGAAAACTTAAGAATCTACAATCTTGATGGCTTTAGTGTTATTGAGTTCATTTCGAAGTTTGTGATTCTGTTAACTTGATAGCATTTAGGTGACTTCAAAGTCTTTGATTTTGATCATTTAGAAGTCTATGATTTTGATGGTTTGAGAATTCTAGTAGGTGACTTAACAATCCGTGTTGACTTGAGAGTCTAGAAACTTGGACTTCGAAGCCTTAAGGGTGACTTGAGAGTCAAAATTATTGTGTGACTTGGGAGTCTTTAGGAGTGACTTGAAAGTCTTCAATATGACAACTTGAAAGTCTTTAAATATGTCCTCTAAGCATAAAATCACATTGACTTAGGAGTCTTGAACACTTGACTTAATAGTCTTAAAGCGACTTTGGAGTTTTGCTCTCTAAATGCTCATTTTGGGTCGTCCTTCTTCCAAATCATTTTTCAATATAAACTTGATAGATGATCAATCAGATTCTTCAATTTCTTCTTCATCTAATATGATATTTCTTTCTTTTACAAGTTGCAGAACTTGCTTCTTGAATGCCCTTCATTTCTCTATGAGATGACTGATGATTCTGTGATACCTATAGTATCTTAGATCAATAGCTCCTCTAATTTCTTCAGGACGTTTTGTCTCTATTAGCTTTTCAAGTCCCTTCTTAAGAAATTTCTTAAGGATTTCTGGCCCATCAGACTCAGAATAAGGTCATTCCTTCTCTTTAGAGCCTCTAAGCATGGAGCTTTCATTTCTTGACTATGTCATTGGTTCATCATTGAGCTGTCTTCTATAGTAGGCAACTATAAACTCCATATCATGAGCTCGTGTTGTCAGTTCTTGGAATATTTTGGGCTTGGCCACTTATAAAGCGTAAAGTATATCAATGTCCATCCCTTGGGCACACATATCAACAGCTAAAGATTTAGATAAATGGTCTTTACACTTCAGAGAAAGAGCAAGCCAATTGCTTATGTAATTAATGACTGGCTCATTGTCCCAATGCCTTGTGTTACTTAACTTTGCTATGCTAACTAAGCAATATGTGCTACAATAGCGATTCCAAAACTTACTTTCCATTTATCCCCAGCTATCAGTGGACTTAGAGGCTAGGTTTGTATACCAGTCGAATGTAATTTTTTTAGGAGATTGGATGGACTATTTTCACTAATGAGTCTCCTTCAGTGCCGGCATTACTGCAGTTTTCGATGAAGTGAGTGATGTGTTGTTTATGGTTACCCTTGCCATCAAATTGTTAGAACATAGGTGGTTGATAGCCATGAGGCATACAAAGTGCATCGATCCTCTTTGTATAAGGTTTCTTATACAAGTGAGTTTTATGAGAATTCCCTCCCAGTTGAGCCTTCACCACATCAGCTATCAAGTTTTGAATTTGCTCAACTGACATTGAGTTTAAGGTTGAATGATTATTTGATTTGTATTCATCCTCGGACTCCTTGCTGTGATTGAACTCTGTGTCAGAATCTTCACCGCCTGAACCTTTGTTCGAGGCTTCAAATGACCACTTCCTTAGCCTTTTCAAATTAGCAATCTGCTTATTTGACAATTGATTTGAGCATCCTTTTCTTCGCTCTCCTTACAGAGTCTTTCCAGAGTTACTTTCATGTTTGCCAATTCTTCATCGAAGTTGATAACCTCTATCACCACGATTAACATGATGACAGTGCCAGAGAATTCGACTTCAACTTGTGAGACAAGTGAATCCCTTGAAGATGTTGGTGAAGAATTGCTATTACCATAGTCATCGTCCTCCTCGCCAAAAGGTTGGAAGACAGGATTGGTGTAGGCTTGCAATTCATCTAGTCCACAAGTTAGAGCCTTCCTCATATTGAAGACAACAAGTGGTTTTACCTTCAAATTAGGGAGACAAACAGTTTAATTGACTCCATCCGCAGGTAAGTTGGAGCCAATTTTTTGAGTTTTGTGTGACTGCAAAGTTGGAGTCACAACTTGTTGTTTTAGGATGATAGAGGCAGCAGCTTTGGTCATGCTCATAGTCATCACTCCAGTGCTTCAATTGCTAGATGTAATACTAGCCTTTGTAGATCCTTGAAATGTAGATCCGATAGCACCCATTTTCGAAGATTGAAGGACGGTGTTCTTAAAAGTCATTTCTTCTTCAAAGGAGTGTAGAATTTGTTTGTTTGGAGAAAGAGATGAGAGGCAGAGAAGTCCCACCGAGCGTAGCAAAAATTTGTGAACACAAATTTCGAGCCTAACATAAATT
>NCQV01069262.1:0-20302 GCA_002740545.1 Lophocereus schottii
TGTGTGTGTGTGTGTATGTGTGTGTAAGTGTGAGTGTGTGTATATGTTATACAGACACACACACACACACAAAAACACACATATGTACTTTGACTTGTATTTGGGGAAGAAGCTCACATTTGTTATAATAAGTGTCTTGTGATTACAAGCACAATCCAAATTTGTTATAATAAGATTCGACTCCAGGGGAGAACATGGGGCATCCAATATGGAAGTTTGAAACTCATCTATTTTAAATGTGGAAAAGTGGACATAGAGAGATGGAATGTGAGTTACTCCATGTTGCTAACCAGGAGACTACAAAGACACACATGCTGAACCAGACAGAGATTATGGAACCCATTGTAACTGAAGGGAGGAACCCCATGGACCACAACAGCGCATCAAAGAGGGGCATTTAGATCAAGGATATTGGTATGTAAACCAACGAGAAAGTCGAAAACGACAGGAAACTTGAAGATGTGGTCAACAGAGCCAGGTAACCCAACTGACAAGGAAGGAAGCAACCATGATAAACGTCTACCAGAGCAACCCATTGATGACTCCACATTTACGCTCCTCCAATAAATAGAGGGGGAGACAGACTTAAGTGACATTTACGCAGGTGAGGAACCATAACCACCAGTGCAAGATAAAATTGAGCAAGAACCAAGGGTGAACGATCTGCATACACTATAACCACCAGTGGCATTTCTGACCATTGACATTTGAAACAAAACCCCTTTCATCCTACTCTCTTGATTCATTTCAACAAACGCTCTACCACATATATGCCTTGTGAATTTACTGCTCACTGCATTAACTCGACATACACTTTTACCCCAAAAATCAATTTACAGGTGACTACAATCAATGGCAGGTTTTAGGTCATCTTGTCAGAAGATTTCAATCCAATACAAACTCACCAAATCAAGTGAAGCAATGGAATGGAATTGATAGAACTAAAGTGCAATACTTACCTCAACTAGTCGCTGGAACACACCTCGCTGGAAACACCAAACCGTTGATGAGCCAGCTGCGTTCAACCCTAACTGACTTGCAATGTACATATAAGAAGAGGCAATGAGTGAGTATGATTGGGACATGGAGAATATGCAGATGACGACGAGCTGGAAAACACCAACCTTGTCGCCGGAATTTGGCTTGCCGTTGCCGGAACCGGGGTGGGCTGTCACTTGCGAACTGCCTGTGCGAGGAGATGGAGGAGATGGTCGAGCTCTCGGATTGTGGAGACCGCGATGAGGGTGAGAAATTAAATTACAACTGAGCTTTGGATCGATTTCTGAGACCGGGCATCTGCGGTGTCTAAGTGATATCGAACTTGGGGATTTGGTCTCTAAAATTAGTCTCGTTTGAGACCAACCTGCAGAACGGTCTCAGTTAGAGTCTGAAATTGTTTTCGGTCTCTGAATTTGGTTTCAAAAAAAGCCCGCGTTCTGGCAAACAAAGAATCTCGAGGAACAAATCAAACTTAGAGATCGGAATTTTTGGTCTCTAAGTGGAATGCGCTCAGAAGTTTGGGTGAAAGGTTGGAGACTGAAAGTTATTTTGGTCTCAAATGGAAACCCTGCTCTGAATTTGGTCTCTAAATCTGAGACCGAGAATTGTTTCGGTCTCTAAACAAAACCAATTTTGATTTTGGTATCGAAATCTGAGACCGAAATATTTTGTTTGTCTCAGATTTCGGAGACCGGATATTTTCTAGGTGTCAAGTAGAGACCGTTTATGGAATTTCGGTCTCTGAATTGATTTTAGTTTGATACCAAAATATTTGGTCTCTGAATTCGGTCTCCAATTTTAATTAGAGACCATTTTATTTTTCGATCTCTATTTTTTGGTCTCCATTTTGGTGGACTGTTGTAGTGGTAGCTCTTTTACATAAAATCAGGTTCTTTTCTTTCCCTTTGTACTTTTCTGGGAGAGGGAGTAGGACGTTGAACGATGCTGATTAAGCACCTTTTCTTTTAGTTCCCCTTCTATTTTCCTATTGCAATATGCCGATTTATTGAACTCAAATTTCAATCAATTGGATAAAGTTAAAGAGTTAGATGAGATGGGTATACACATCCTAAATTGTTTTTCTGGTGAAAGAAAGTGGATGGTATTAGAAAGCTATCTTGCTAACAACAGAAAATCTTTGGTGCTGACACTCAAATGAATATGATGCACACATCTTTAAACCCCATGTTGCGAAATGATTCTAAATCTTTGACTGATTCTTCTCTAACTAATTTTGTTAGTCTGTTTCCTAAGTTTAAGGCGATGTTAGCAGTTGCTTTTCTTTAGGCAAAAAATCAGCTTAGTGGAGTAGGGGGTTAATCAACCTAGATTTTTCTGCTTTGTTAGTTTTATCTTAGCCTATAAATATAGGTGTTTATAGTTGTTTATTTATTCAAGTTTTATCAGCCAATTATTGAGAAGTAATAAAGCAATAGCAGCTTTCTATTTTTTCAACTCTCTGTTACTTTCCACATTTGCTTCTTTTCCTCTTTGCTTTTACAACAGATGGGTATTAGAGCCATTAAACAAAAGCAAGAAGGGCACGTGCAACCAAGAAGGGCACGTGCAAGCCTACTTTATTTCTCAGCAAAGGGAAAAGTAAAGTAAGAGAGAGAGAGAGCCACCAAATCACCACAAAACAAAAAGCACCTCTTGTGCGAGAGAGAGAGAGAGAGATAGAGAGAGAGAGAGAGAGACAGACAGAGAGAGAGAGAGAGTCCTAAAATCCAGTAAGCCAAACCCAAATTGCATAGAAGCTGTGGCTAGCAATGGTTCAAATTCTTTAGCTCAGCCTCTGATTCTCATATTCAAAGGGAAAAAAATATCATCTTTGGAGTTTCAAGATGAAGACCATGTTTAAATCTCAAGACTTATGGGATTTGGCGGACAGCAGGTACTGAGCCTGAACCGACACCGGCTCAGCCTGATCAACAACTGCGTGAGATTCGCAAGAAGGATGCCAAAGCCCTCTTTCTCATCCAATCAGCGCTAGATGATGAAATCTTTCCGAGAATTGCAGCAGCTACAACTTCTAATCAGGCATGAAAAATTTTAAAGCAAGAATTTTTTTTGTAACAAAAAGGTAATTACTGTAAAATTACAGACTCTTCATCATGAATTTGAAACTTTGGCTATGAAAGAGAAAGAGTCTGTTCAAGAATTCTTGTCCAGGGTGTCTGGGCTTGTTAGCCAAATGAGGACTTATGGTGAAAATGTTGGAAATGAAACTGTTGTGAGTAAGCTACTGAGAAGTTTAACGAAAAATTTTGACAATATTGTTTCTGTAATAGAAGAGTCTAAGGACCTATCTACTTACATTTTTGATCAATTGATAAGTTCCTTGCAAGCCTATGAAGAGAGAGTTAGTAGGTTATGTGATTAGAGTGAGGAAAAAGCTTTTCAGGTGAAGGGTGAAACTCCTGGAAATTCTAATCGTGGCCATGGTAGAGGTGGATATCGTGGCAGAGGTTGTGGAAGAGGCCAAGGTAGAGGTCGAGGCAGAGGAGGCTCCACTGACGAAAGGCAAAACAAAAAGTTTCTCTGTAACTATTGCAAGAAGCCTGGCCACATAGAAGCGTATTGTTGGCAGATGCAGAAGGATGAGGCTAGCCAAGCAAGTTTTGCTAAGAAAACAACCGAGGATTGTAAGTTGTTCATGGCCCTTTCTTGTGAAAAAGAGTCTACTGATGTTTGGTTTTTGGACAGTGGTTGTTCCAACCATATGCCTAGATCTCGATCTTCATTCAAGGAACTTGATGACTCTCAAAAATCAGAGGTGACACTGGGAGACAACAAGAAAATTCAAGTGGAAGGTAAAGGTACTATTAGCATTACAACCAACAAAGGTGATGATGCTTATTCCGAGTCTATCTCATAATTTGCTTAGTGTTGGATAGTTAATGGTTAGTGGGTACTCTATTTTGTTTAGTGATGGATATTGTTTCATTAGAGATAAGTCCTCTGGCTAGCTCATTGCTAAAGTTCCAATGACTAAAAACAAAATGTTTCCACTAACAGTTTCTATAGTTAATAGATATGATTGCCAATGGTGATAGTGAAACTAGATTGTGGCATTTACATTATGGGCATCTGAATATTAATGGGCTGAAATTGTTAAGTCTAAAAGAGATGGTGTTTGGGTTGCCGAAACTTGATGATCTTGGCTTATGTGAAAGCTGTGTTTATGGGAAGCAAAGTAAAAATCCTTTTCCTGTAGGAAAGGCTTGGAGTGCTTCTAATGTCGTAAGTTAATACATGCAGATTTATATGGACCTATGAACACTAAGTCTCTTGGTGGCAGCATATATTTTTTATTGATTACAGATGATTACAGTTGCATGAGCTGGGTCTATTTTTTGGAAAACAAGTCAGAAGCTTTGGAATATTCAAGAAATTCAAAGCCTGTGCGGAAAGACAAAGTGGCCTTTTAGTAAAGATGCTACGAAAAGACAGAGGTGGAGAATTCGTCTCAGCTGAGTTCACCAATGTTTGTGAAGAAAATGGAATTTGCAGGGAACTTACAGCACCGTATACACTAGAGCAGAATGGTGCAGCTGAGAGGAAGAATCGAACTGTGGTAGAGATGGCCATAAGCATGATGCAAGCAAAAGGTCTTCCTACTTATTTTTGGGTTGAAGCTGTAGCAACAGCAGTACACATTCTCAATTTGTCTCCTACAAGAGCTGTTCATAATCGGACACCATATGAGGTGTGGACAAGCAAAAGGCCAACGGCAAGCCACTTAAAAGTTTTTGGTTGTATAGCTTATGCTTTAGTTAAAACATATTCTCGAAAGTTTGATAAAAATCTAAGAAAATATATTTTTGTTGGTTATTCTTCTGAATCCAAAGCATATAAGCTATACAACCCTATTTGTAGCAAGATAACTATTCATAAGGATGTTGTGTTTAATGAGACTGCAAACTGGGATTGGAGTGAACCGTAAGCACAAAATATTCCTATAGAATTACCTTCAGTGGAAAGCCAGGAGTCTCCTCCCAGTTCCCTATCTCCTCACCAGTTCCAGCCACACCATGCAGTAATGAAGAGCCTTCGCATTCTTCACTGCAACTACGAAGATCAACAAGAGATAGAAGGCCTAACCCAAAATATGTTGTTTATACATCCTCCACCTTTGCTTTGGTTGTCTCAGATCCGACTTGCTTTGAAGAAGCTGCAATCGAACCTAAATGGTGCAATACTATGGAGGAGTTGTTGGCCATTCAGAAAAATCAAACTTGGAATTTGGTAGCCTTGCCGGAGGGAAAGAAAGCTACTGGACTTAAATGGGTGTTCATAACCAAATATCACGCAGATAGGAGCATCCAAACACATAAGGCAAGGCTTATTGTGAAGGGCTATTTACAGCAAGAAGGTACTGATTACGAATAAACTTTCTCTCCTATTGCTCGCTTTGAAACTGTAAGAACTTTTTTTAGCCCTTGCTACACATTTATCTTGGCCTGTATATGAGTTCGATGTGAAATCTGCATTTTTGAACGGTGATCTGGAAGAAGTTTATGTTTCATAGCCTGAAGGTTTTGTAATTTATGGCCAAGAAGATGAAGTCTACCAGTTAAAAAAGGCATTGCATGGCTTAAAACAAGCCCACGAGCTTGGTATTTCAAAATTGATTCTGACATTCAGGAGAATGGCTTTGAAGAAGCCTGAATGAGCCTACTTTGTATCTTAAGAAAGTAGGTGAGAATGATTTTCTGATGCTGTACCTGTATGTTGATGATATGATTTGCATAGGTTCTAGTGAGTATGTTGTTGCTGAGTTCAAAGCTTGCATGGTGAAGAAGTTTGAGATGTCAGATTTGGGTATGTTCCATTATTTTCTTGGTCTTGAAGTGAAATAAGGTGGAGATGGAGTTTTTATTTGCCAAAGAAAATATGCATTGCCAAAGAAAATATGCATCAGATATTCTAAAGTAATTTACCATGGTGAATTACAAGGTTGCCACACCCATGAATGTCAATGAGAAGTTGTGTCGTGAAGATGATGCTGAAATGGCAGATGCTACATATTTTAGGAGTCTTATTGGTGGTTTAAAATATTTTTCTCATACAAGGCCAGATATTTCTCTCTCTGTCGGAGTTGTATCCAGGTTTATGCATAATCCAAGCAAGCTTCATCTTGGAGCTGCAAAGAGAATTTTAAGTTATGTTGTAGGTACAACCAATCATGGAATTTGGTACTCAAGAGTGCCAAATTTCAAGTTGACTGGCTTTACAGACAATGATTGGGCTGGAGATATTGACGATAGAAAGAGCACATTGGGTTATGTGTTCAACCTTGGGTCTGGTGTGATTTCATGGTATTCAAAGAAGTAGGAAGTGGTTGCTTTATCAACTTCAGAGGCAGAGTATATTGATGCAACTGTAGCAACATGTTAAGTTGTTTGTTAAGAAGGCTTCTCTATGATTTAACGCAGAAGCAAAGTGATGCAACTGAAATCTTTTGTGACAACCGATCAGCTATTGCTATGACAAAAAATTCAACTTTTTATAGTCGAAGCAATGACATCGACATTCGCTATCACTTCATTCAAAGTTGTGTGTCTTCTGGAGAGATTGTTTTGAAGGCATGTGATACAACTGAACAAGTTGCTGACATTTTAACAAAGTCGCTTCCTCAAGCACAATATGAATTTCTCAGAACACAGCTTAGAGTTTACAATTTTGAATCAAGGGGGAGTGTTGAGAAATGATTCAAAATCTTTGACTGATTCTTCTCTAACTAATTTTGTTAGTCTTTTTCCTAAGTTTAAGGCCATGTTAGCAGTTGCTTTTCTTTAGGCAAAAAATCAGCTTAGTGGAGTAGTGGGTTAATCAACCTAGATTTTTCTGCTTTGTTAGTTTTATCTTGGCCTATAAATATAGGCGTTTATAGTTGTTTATTTTATCAAGTTTTATCAGTCAATTATTGGGAAGTAATAAAGTAATAACAGCTTTCTATTTTTTCAACTCTCTGTTACTTTCCACATTTACTTCTTTTCCTCTGTGCTTTTACAACACCCCATCTAACTATGTTTTTCCTAACTGTCAACACCCCATTGGACATATGTTATTTTTTCAACTATATGCTGTAAATTCTAAGCCATGAACCAAAAAACTATCTAAAAAGGACCTCTTGCATGGAAGATGAAATAATAACTCTTCTTTTTCCCCTATGTATTCTGGCCCTAAGAAGATCAAATGTTGCCGAATCATGTCTTTGTTAAAGTGAGCAAACATCATATGACATGATACCCCCTTCTTCAAAATCTTTTATTGCTTGCGATGAGCAAAGTATTTGACACGCCCAAGGAATTCAATACTTTACAACCCCGTTAACTCCTTCCTTCCTATGTGTATAATACACACCTTGTGGCATGGTTTCCTCTCATCAACCACCACCAGTGCTTTTTATTCTGTCTGAGTGAGAGACTGGCCAAGGAGGAGGGAAACTCTGCCATGCCTCTAGTGACTTCCTATTGTTAACAACAAGAAAATAATGCACTCCATTCCAAAATAACTAGAAATAGTTGTCTATCTTTAAGATCAAGTTTTACTAAGTTTATTCCCTGCTTAACAAAATGTAACGTTTTGGAAGTGATTGGCTCACCCAATTTGGGAGCCAGGCATTTTATTATATAGAAGTAAAATTATAATGAATTTATATCATAGTCCTTGTCCTCTGTTACACCCCTTCAATCTATACATAAGGGTAATGAATGGACATATTGGACTTTGAAAAGGAGAACTGACTAGAAGACAACCCTTTGATAAACATATCAGGTAAGTGTAACTGAGTCGGAATGTAATGCACTACAACATCACCAGTGGCAACACACTCACAAACAAAGTGGTAATCTCAACAGTCTTTGCAGGGATAATGATGACTAAGATTCGTAGTGAGGTATGTGACATTAATGTTGTCACACATCACACGAGTCGGTGTAGGAAGCACAATCCCAATGTCAGCTAGCACTTTTCAAATCCAAATGGTTTCAGCAACTATGTAGGCAATAACTCAATACTCAATTTCAGTGAACAATTTGGAAACTATAGGTTGCTTCTTAGAACGCCAAGCTATAAGATTGGATCCAAAGAAAACGGCATAACCTGTAGTGGAATGACATATATCCTTTCACCTAGCCCAATCCTCATCAAAATAGGCAACAATCAGAGACAAAGAGGTAGTAGGCTGGATGTGAATCCCTTCAGCCAAGGTGCCCTATAAATACCTGAAAATTCGCTTCATAATAGAAAGATGAGTATATGAGGGGTATGCATAAATTGGGAAACTACATAAACCGCATCTGCAATATCAGGACGAGTCATGGTCAAATATTACGATGCTCCTGCCATGTTGTGGTACTCTGTGGAGTCTGTAAGTAAGTCAATGTCTAAGAGGGTAAGAGCGGTCCTAGCAACAATAGGAGTGCGAACAAGTTTACCTGTATGAAGATGAAATATGAGAAGAAGGTCAGATATGTCTCTGTGCTAAGATAAAAACAACCCCGAAAAGGAATGGATAACTGTCACTCCCAAGAAATAGTGAAGATCTTGTAAGTATTTCATAGCAAATTGCTTAGAAAGAGTGGAGATAAATGAGAAAAGAAGAGAGATGGAGCTAGCAATTAGGATAATATCATCAACATAGAGTAGAAGCATGTGAATGTGAGAGGCAGGACGAAAAGCAAACATGGATGGATCTGACTTGCTATAAGAAAATTCATGTGTGAGCAAAAAACTACCAAAGCAATGAAAACCAAGCCCAAGGGGCTTGTTTCAAGCCATAGATAGCGTTTTTGAGACAACACACATGAGGAGGAAAATGTGGATTAGTGAAACCAGGAGGTTGTCGCGTGTAAACTTCTTTCATAAGAAGGTCATGAAGAAATGCATTTTTAACATCGAGTTGACAAATAAGCTATTTATTAGTGACAGAAATAAATAAAACAAGGTGAATAGTGGCAGGACAAACAATAGGAGAAAAGGTGTCATGGTAATCAATACCTGCTTATTGATGATTACCTGCAGCAAACAACCTTGCTTTATAACGAGCTAGTGACCCATCAGAATTGTATTTTATTCTAAAAATCCACTTATTCACCACCAAATTGTGGACATATGTGTGGTACAAGTTCCCAGGTGTCATAATAAATCAAAGCATCAAACTCATCCGTCATCGCCGCTTCCACTTGGGATTAGACATAGCTTCCTTAAAGGAAGAAGGTTATGATTCACAAGACCCAATAGCAAGTGGCAAAATGTTTTAGGGCTTAGAAATTCCTAACTTGGACCTAGTTCACATATGGTGAATATTAGCAAGAGACACACTAGGTCCAAGTAGCTCCAAGGTTTCAAGCGACGCTTTAGTGGGGGGAGGAAGTGGCAAAAGGGAAGGAGACAGAGCCACAATGGGAATAGGTGGGGGAGATGCCACATTAGCCACAAGACTCAAGGTCAAATGGGCCGAGGCAGTAGAGAACAAGGGAGAAGGACAAGGTGGCGAAGCAACCTCATGGGCCACAAGAGACGGGTTAGGTGATGTTGGCATGGGGGGAGGAGGTTGGACCGAGTGCTCAAGTGGACGCAGCTCAGACATGCTCATAAGACAAGGGGACGACAACGGAACCGTAACACATGCATGAGACGAAGACATAGCCAACAAAAGACCAACACATATAAGTGAAAGAATGCCATTAATAATAAGATCCGTGTGCTACAATAGGGGGCACGAGAACAAGATAACTGTTGGAAGGGGAAAACATTTTCTTGAAAGCGAACATGTCAACTTATATGAATCTTAACGGCTGTAGCATCATAGCAACAATAGCCTTTGCATTGATTAGCATATCCCAAGAAAACACAATGAACAGAACGTGGGTGTAATTTATTGGATGAAGAAGCAGTGATGTTAGCAAAACAAGCACAATCAAAAGTCCATATAAAAGTGTAATTAGGAATATGGTTAAACAAATTTTCAAAAGGTGATTTGTTATCAAGAACCGATGTAAGTGAATGATTAATGGTAAAGACATCAGCAAAAGTAGCTTATACCCAGTAAGTAGGAGGAATAGGAGATTGAATTAGAAATGTCCTAACCATCTTTAAAATATGCTTATGCTTACGTTCAACTACACCGTTCGGTGCCTGAGTGTCAGGACAAGATTTTCGAAAAAGAATACCATAAGCTAAATAGTGATCCTTGAGAGAAGTGTTATCAAATTCCGGCCCTCCACCGCACTAAAATTTTTTATTTTGTTATCAAATGATTTTTGACTAGTTTCTAAAACTGAATGAAAATCAAAAGAACTTCTATTTTTTGTTTCATCGAAGATAACCAAGTGAAATGAGAGAAATCATCAACAAAGACCATATAATATCGAAAAAAATTTAATAGAATCAAGTGGAGCTTCCCAAACATCAGAATGTATAATATGTAATGGAGTTTTGGAGCAATGATCAACTAAAAAAAGGCAACCATTGAGATTTAGTAAATGACATGTAGCACAAGTGTCTTGAAAAATAGAAGCATATATTGTTTTATTCTTCCTAAGAGTATCTAAAACTCGTACGCCACAATGACCAACTCTTCAAAGCCAAACGTCGCCAAAATCACACAAAACAACCAATGCAAGAACATGCTTAAGTAGACACCTAAAGGAGACTGGATAAACATTATCTTTTTCGTTGCCGGCCCCTGTAAAAGGACATCACTTATGATGTTGTCCTTGACACAAAAGGTGGAATCAGAAAACTGAACATAACAATTGTTCTCACGACAAACGACAACAGAGAGCATATTATGTTTGAGTTGAGGAACATGTAAGACATAATTCAGTGTAAGCAGCCTATGAAGAGTTTGAATACCTATATTTCCAATGTTAGCAATAGGCAAGAAATGACCATTGTCAACTTCAACATGAAGAGAACCTGAGTAAGGGCTTTTAGAAGATAGTATACCTTCGTCTAGAGTGATATGGGATGCCGCCATAGAGTTAGGACACTAAAGGTCTCACTGGGCTTAGCAGGCATAAAACTATCCATGACAAGAAAGCTGCTAGTGGAGCAAGGTTGGTAGCGAAGTGAACAAACGGCAGTATAATGATTAGGAGATTGACAAATCTATTAGATAACATTAGGACTAGAACCCAACACCCTCTCAAACACTTCATTACCTACAAATAACAAATCAGTAACCAAAGTAGAAGCACATTGAATTTTTAACAATGACAAATCTGAATCACATAAAGTAGAACCTGTAGGGACACCCTTAGTGCTGAAGTTCGACTGAGAGGTGTACTTGTTGGAATTGGTCTTGCGCTTGTTACTGCTCTTGTTATGCCTGTCGTGATTGTTCCTATTATTCTTGCCTCGGCCTTGATTAGATGCTCCAGCATGTGAAGTAGTTGCATTCACACCTTGTGAAACTGTACTGACAACAAACCCAGGATGAATCAAGGACCCATTATTACGTCATTGTAAAAAATGAATAGGAACTATCAACTTGTTCCTAACATCATCGAATGTGAGCATGCCAGGCATATGAGTTAGTGAATCCACAAAACCATCTCAGAATCTAAAGCATTCAGAGTATATTGGATCAAATCCATGTCAGAAATAGCAGATTGAATAGCAGCAAGTGACTCTGCAATATTTTTAACACCTCGAAGGAAATCATTCATAAGTTCATTCTCAGGCTTTTTAAGATTCATTAATAAAAGCTTCAGATCCATGGCATGAGCCACACTAGTAGAGCTGAAGCATGATCCAAGACGTTGCCAGATCGTCAAAAAATGAGGCAAGTCTCGAACTCCTATCAGATGGTCTTTGGATATAATGGAAAAAAGTCAGGCACGAATCAACTGATCCAATCGTACCCAAAGGGTGAATGCTCGATTCGGATGAGGTATTTCAAGAGATAGGAAAATATGGGATTACGGTTGACTAATCATGCCATCGATGAACCTATGCAATTGATGCATGACAAGAAATGACAAAAATTGTGTCTTCCAAGACAAGAAATCATCAGCACGTTTAATTGAAATGGTCAAGAAGGTGCGAATATTGATCGTTCAGTGACTTGGCTTGATGGGCGGCAGCCCTAGAAGAAGCAAGGGAGCCACCACCCTGGTGGGGTCGGCAAACATTCCACTCGGCAAGGCAGTGGACAAAGGCGCCCCAAAACCAAACGGAATGCTAGGCAGTGGCAGCAACCACCTCGACGGCGATAGCACGAAGATGCTAACTGGGATGGTGGGTGACGAATGCGGTGGAGGCTGCAACCCGAGAGGAGCAGACGAGCCAGAAGCGAATAATATCTCGAGTAGGGTTAGCTCGAGATGAGAGAGAGAGAGAGAGAGAGAGAGAGAGACAAACTGGAAGAATAGTGATTGCGGGGCGGAAGACGGAGGCAGCAACGCAGGCCGTGGAGCAACGGCGGACGAGTCGACATCGGTGAGCCGGGGTGACCCAGCGTCAAAGTGCGACAGCGTGCGGGAATTGTCACTAGAGGCTATGAGAATAGGCGGTCCTAGGTTTCACGAGATGGGGGAAGCAAGGAAAAAAATTCTAGGGATTTTTTTCCTTAAGAATCAGTGGTGCTCCGATAGCATATGAGATTTTGGAAGTATTTGACTCACCCCATTTGAGAGTCGGGCGCTCTATTAGATAGAAGTAAAATTACAATGAATTTACATCATAGTCCTTTTCCTCTGTTACAAAAGACATTAATTTTACATTGTTAACTGACTATTATTCATAAAAGTACTTCGACAATATGTTCATGATTGTTTTCTTTAAATCAAAGGTCAAAGTAACAAAAATGATATGGAGGGAGTATGTGGAAAATTGTAAAGAATTGACAAGGACAAGTTCTTATTTGATCACTTTGCCGAAGTGCTGCATGGATTAGGGCTAGCAGTGGACATCTCTAACAGTGCCATGGATCGAGTTTCTACAATGCTTGTTCGATGGGAGGCCCCACTTAAGGGGTGGGCACTTCTAAAATAGATGGAGCATCCAAATGTAATACAGGAGTGGTGGTAGGCAATGGTGTTATCCGAGGAGCTAGAGGAGAGTGGATCAAAGGTTTCAGTGAGAACCTTGGACTATGTACATCAGTGAAAGCGGACCTCAAAGGGACACTTTGTAGATTACATATGGCGCACTCATTAGGAATTAAGAATAGTGGATGCAGACTGATTCAAGGATCATTGTAGGGATGCCGCGGGGTAATGGAACTTGGAACCTGTTCACAAGCCACTTATTATGCAATGCAAAGTGGTACTGGAGAAGAATGGTTGGGAGATGAAAATATCACATTGCTACAGGGAAGCTAATAGGGTAGAAGATAAACTAGCTAATATAAGTACCAATTTGTGACTCTAGGATACCTAGATTCTTTGGAAATAATTTTTAGGGATTAACTTTTTTATAATGTATTCCCAAGTACCTACTATTTTAGGTAAATTGTTATCAGGGGTAGATATTTTATGAAACAATTACTGACCGAAGTTTTTCTTTACAACTTAGTCCCTGAATTTTTTGAATTTGCTATTTTTGCCCAAAATGAGATTTAAAGTGCGAATACTTAAATTTTTGGGACTTTTTAATCAAATAAGCTGATATTTTTGTTTGGACTTCTTATAATAACTTTACTGATACTAGTTATCATAATTTACTACTTATATCATAAATATTATATGTTCTCTGATTAACGGCCCACCATGCTTAGTAAAATAATTAAAACTTAAATAGAGAGTTTCGACTATTGCTTGGACTTAGTCGGCGCTGGACTCTGACGTCCCTCTAGCTTCTGGTGTGTAGAGGTTATTAATCTCAAACTCACCTTCCTTAGATCAGGCACAACACAGATCTATTTCATTTGCTACCTCGGACCGTAGCCATTAATTAAGTTTTATATATTCTTAAAGGATAGTGAGACTTTAATTAAAAAATTATAATATTTAAGATATAAGATTCAATTGAATAACATTCCCTACAGGTAAACTTTTTTAAGGAAAGCTCAAAAGTGGAAATATTACAATGGAAAGTTTAAAGAGGGACTTAAGCTAAGAACATTAGAGATGCTTCTTCGTAGAGAAATTAAGAATCCAAACTTCTCTTTTACTTAAGAATGCTCAAATGATTGTATCCCTTCTCAGCACTCAGCCTCTCCTTTTATAGAGGGGATGGGGGTACATAGGATACCCTATTGACTATAGTATACACTGATTTTCCATATAGCTACAGTATACACTGGTTTTTCTACATTGCTATAGTAAACACTTTATTTTATAGACCTGCCACTTGTTAAAATAGTACAATAATGGAGCAATTACCTTTCAGCGCTTTTAATGATGATAAGACTAGTCATCATTATTGAGATTCTACATGCCTTCATCTCCAATTATATCCTCCAGACCATCATTATTTGGATAATCATCAAAATCTTCATCTAATTGAAGATGCTCAGGGTCCCATTTCTCAAATAATTAAAGAAGATATTTCTTTTCTTTTTTTAATAAGAATTTTCCAGCTTGAACATCAATGACATAATCAAAGATATATTCTGAAACCGCTCCTTCCACCTTTATGTATTCTTTGAATTCATTATCATAGGCGAAAGTAGTATTTTCGCAAATGCATTAGCATTTTTTCTTGTTCAATTCGTGCCCAACTTTGATGATAAATGTTGTAAAAACTGATGCCTCTTGCTAAAGCAGGAGCAGTAACTATTTCTCATCGGTCGAGAACCCATTCTTGCCGTTGATCATAGGGATCATCGTAATCAATAATCTGAACAAGATAATGGGCTGGTTTGACTTTTTCATTTTCATACTCGATTAGTGCACAATATACCTGTACATATAAATATCAATTATTTGGAATTTTTATTGGACCATCAGGAGATTTTAGAATCCAATGGATCCTTTTGAACGTGTATTGTTGGAACTTGGTTAATTTTGAGAAAAATAAGTAATTTGGATATAGGATTCTCATAAAGTAAAGTACCATCCTATATTCCAGGCTTTAATGATGGGATCATTTGGAGAAATTGAATTTGTTGGGAGACTAACACCACCAACTCTGGGCTTATTAGGAAAGTAGATTGTTGTACTCTAAGATTCCTAAATATCATAGGAATAATAATGATAATAATCAATGCAGGCTGCATACCACTCATTGAACCATTTTTTTTGAACATAAGAACTTATTTTTCTTGGATATCATAATGACATACGAGGTAATTAACTTATGACTCTAGAAGAGAAAATCTTTGGGCTATTAGGTAGGTAGAAGAATGTTAACCAAAGTGTGATCTACTTTTTGTATGAAATTCTAACTTATCAATAAGGATTTTACTAGAAGGAGTACTCTGTTCTAATAGTAATGGCATTTCGTTATGGATTTCCTGCTTTTCTGGCAGGAGTTCTAATCTGATAATTATCATTGGCAAGTTCTTGAGTTAAACTATTTACCAGGGAGTTCTTCAATCCTTGCATGTGTTAAATAGAGAAGGAAATATAGTTAATCCATAATTGCCAATGCAGGAGTCTCCCTTGCGCTTGCATACTTGATAAATTCTTTTTCACAAAACCAAGTATTCCTTTGCAATCAGTTCGAACAAGAAAAGGTTTTGGCGCTAAAAAGATTAAGAACTTTTTAATTCCCTTTATAACTGCAAGAATTTCTTTTTTCCCCCATAGGATAGTTTCATTATGCCTTATTAAAGCTTCGACTGCTATATTTGTAGAGTTTTTTACCTTCTTTGATTTTGAGTATTCCGCTCCAGTGCTTATTGCTGGCATCTGTCTCAAGAACTAAATCGTCTCCTTCATTAGGCAAATTAAGAATAGGAAGATTTTTACACATTTTTTGAAGTTTTGAACAATCTTTGTATCATTATTAGTCCATGTCTAACTTACTTTTTTCTTGAGTTTCTGCTGTAATGGCTTTCTCAGTTTACCTAAATCCTTAATAAAATCTAAAGCATAGGTAAGGTATCTAAGAAACCTTTCTAGTTGTTTCTTGTCTTCAATCTTTTCAGGAAAATTTTCTATTTTTTCTAGATGCTTTTATAGGATGATTTGTCCAACTTTTATCGCTTAAGCCTAAGAATTGAATTTCTTGTTTAGCATAAATGTACTTGTTCTTTCCAAGTATAATACCATGATCAATACATGTTTGCGTGATAGTTAGGACATCATCTTTGTGCTATTTTATGATTTTGGAAAAGACAAGGATATCATCAATGTGATCTAGGCAACAGTGAAATATGTTACCCATTCTTCTTTTGAACATTTGAGATGCATTTTTAAGACCCAATGGCTTTACTATTCATTCAATATCCTTGTGGGGCACTAAATGCAGTTAAAGAAATACTTTCTTCATCCATTTTTATCTGCTAATAGTTGATTTTGCAGTCCATTTTTGAGAATCAAGAGGTTTCCTGAATTATGTTGAAATGAACTTTTTCAATAGGAATATAATAAACATGAAAGACAGTATTATCATTAAGCTTTTTGCAATTGACCACCATTCTTGTGTTTCATCTTTTTTCTTCTATATGATTTCTTACCATGAAAGCAAGACTGGTATGAGAATTCTTGCTATTCCTAATTAATTATTTATGCAAAAGTTCTTTGATTTGTTTATCAAATTCCTAGATATCCTATAGTGTATGCACAATTTGTTTGACTCGAATAACAGTATTAGGATTTAACAAAGTAATGTTTACAAATGTCTTATCTTTATCCCAAAATTTTAGTGGATTATCAGAGTAGAGCTCTTTGCATAATTTTTCTTATTGTTCGACAATCTGTTCTTTAATAGATAGCTCAAGTAATGAGATTGTTAGTGCTATCTCACGTTGTGCAGGCATTACTTTTTCACCACACTGGTTGCGTGTAAACTCAATTTTCTGATGAGTGTAAGTCTTACTTAATTTTTTAATAGAAATTGAGTGACCATTAATTGGAAATATTATCTGGTTTATGGTCTGAGTGCATGGTGAGTATAGTCTCTAAAAATTATTTCCAATATCATATCATGAGAGGGTTCATCAGTAGCCCATAGAACTAGTATAATGCATTGGTCTCCTCCTAATTCTATTGATAATCCTTCTATAGTTTCATTGTGGCTCATAATGCTATTATTAGTTACCCTCTCTTGTAAATGAGTTTTAGCTCTTTTCCACAGAAACTTTGGAAATAATGATGTTTTCCCAAAGCGTACAGAACAACCACTATCTATGTAAGCACACAACTCATATTTATTATATCCCTCTAAGCATACGTTTATTGGGATATAAATGCTATTAGAATTTGTGTTGGTGACTTCATAGCATATCTTCATAGTCATATTTTTTTTTACTAATTCGTCCTCATAAATTGACTCACTAACAGTTCTTGTTTTGTACCCAACAACTTTCCTATCTAGACTCATACTTTTTGTCTATATTATGTCTTACGAGTTCAAAACTCATTCTCCTTATCTTACTGGTCATACTAATTGTATCATCTTTTTTAAGCTCTTCTTTAGTTGATGAAGATCCTTTTCCTCATTCTAATCTTGCACTCATGCTTCTTAATAATTGGGATTTAATGGTAATTTTATCATTCTCATCAATTTTTATCATATGTTTCTTATTAATTTTTGTAGGATTGGCAAAGCTATATATCAATGACCGATCAATTTTTATTTCCTATGGATTGGATTTAATCTTTTAGATCTTTTACATAGGGGTAGGACTTTTAAATTTTTCTGCCTCTATTATTTTGACCTTAGTCTTTGGGTCTATAGTATTATCCAATTTGTAGATAATTTTTCAAAATATCCTTAATAGATATTCTCCTCTTTTCATATCCGTCCCAATTGCTTTTATCTTAAGAGATAGGAAGTTTTTAGCAAATTCATCTGTTGGGCACATATAATATCTAGGTCGACAATTGAATCCTACCGATCCATTATGTAAATGAGTCTTAATCCTTATAATAATTTGATTATTGAATTTGGTATGTCTAATATCACTGAGCAAAGCATAAAGATCAATATCTTTGCCATAATATTGTAATGGAGTGATTGGAATTTGGACACTTCCGACATGGATATACTTATAATTCTATCTTTGTTATGCTTTACGATGTTTTCCAATAATGAGATTAACTTCTCCCACATTATACTCACAGTCTTTTATCTCTAAATCACCTTCCATCATTTCACATACATACTTACTCTTTAATTGAAAGATAGATTTTCTATATACCATATCTTTCTGAATTATGAGAAAAACCTAATATCCCTTGACTTCCTCGTGATCATTGTCTACAACAAACTCTTCTCCTTGAAGATCGCCAAGACTAATCGAGTTACTTTCCATCATATGACTTGTTTCATCATAATCACTTTCTTCATATTCATTGTCCAAAATAATTTCAACAATTCCTTTGTTGTTATTTAGAGGTAGGTCTGGTGCCTCATCTTTACTAAGCTTAACATAATCTAAGCTACCCAAGGTTTCAATTAGCTTATTATTTTTTCTATTTTTACATTCATTAGCATAATGTCCTTCTTCTCTGCATGTCCAGCATTTGCAATTGTTTTTTTGTGTAGGACAATAAGCTGCTTTCCTAAAAAATCTTCGTTTTTTAGAACTCGGTTTGTTATAATATTTTCTTCTATATTTTTCTCCTCTTTACTTATTCAAACTTTTTTTCTTATAAAATTTTTTTCATCTCTTTTCAAGTTTCTTTCTCCATTGGTGAGGCGAATCCCAAGAAATTAGGAATTGCTTCTTAATTTTCTTTTACTTTTGGAGATCAAGATATTGATCATTGATCCATTTTCTCAAATAAGAGATTCTAGAACCAAGGATATCAATGACACCAGTACGTTTAAGCTATGCAATGTATTTTTCATTAATTATGCAATTTACCGAATATGATAATTTGTCATAGAACATACTAAGATTAGTTTCATTATGCCCAATTTTGTAATAGTATTGATTAAATTTAGCAATATAATTTTTAGATATCTCATATCTCATAATTCTATATTATTAATCTTTCTTTATCATTATCTTGCCTTTTCTTCAGAATCGAATTTAGCTCCGATAAATTCGGTTTTAATTTCCTTACATAGATTTTTGAACATAGCAGCTGAGGTTTCCATCATTCTTAATGTATTTTTGCCATCTTCATTTAATGAATCATACCAGTTAGCTACAGTGCCAGAAAAACTATGTTCGATGTAATTCAGGAAATTTGCAGCAGTCCATGTAGTGTTTAGGCTTAAAACACCATTCATGCCTTGTTTCAAATGTTCAAATATTTCTCCTCTATTACTACTCATGGCTCATTTCCAATTTTCAAATATTTCTTATCTATTACAAGATTCATATATATTTAAGATGTATTCCGTCTGACTAATTGGAGTAAGGCCAATTTCTTCAAAGGTTGTAGTTTTCCTTGGGATGAACTCGAAGGAAAAATTGGTTGTACGTCCTGTTGAAACGTACCTAGGCCTTATGAAATGAATATTTCTTCTAGAAGGTTCACCCCTCTTTAGGCTTAGGAACAACATTATTAACCAGATTGATCGCTATCTCACGTAAGTTGAGTTCTTCTCTAATTTCATTAATCTCATCTTCAACAGCCATTTTACCATATTTTTTACCTAATTTTCTTCTTATTTCTTGTAACGGGTACAAAATTAAGATCTTCTAGCTTGATTAAGCTCATCTGCTGATATATTTCTTCTACTAAATGAACATTATTAGTTTCTTCATTATTATCACATAATGCATAATGTCTGCCACTAATTGCACCCATGATCTTTTTAATTCTTTTGGATTTTGTTCATTCTCAAATATATTATGTAGTTCTTCAAGACTATACTGCTTATACTCTATCATCTTCTTTTTTTTTCTGGCTTTTTAGTCGATTTTTCACCTAATTTTTCTCCTAATTCTTTTTAGATTTTTATGTCGTACAAAGAAAATGGATTTTAGTCTTTTGGATTTTGGAAAGGATATTTATGCTAAAATGGAGTACTAATACTGGAAGTAGCTTTTCTGCCATGCCTAACTTCATTAACTAGCGAAAGGTGAATTACAGATAATTGCTTCTTAAACTCTTTAACTTCAGTCTTAAATTTAGCTAATTCTACTTTTAATTCAAAAATTATATCAGTGATATAGTTTAATTGAGGTACTACTGGAGAAAGGCTTTTTGGTGAGTAAACAATATGCGAATAATTTGGTATAGGACAAATAGGTGAGGATTCAAGTATTAATTACTGTTAA